>APFE031321220.1:86591-108285 GCA_000404065.3 Pinus taeda | reverse complement strand
AAGATGCAAAACCAGTATGTACTCCCATGGTTACAGGATGTAGTCTTAGTGCAAATGATGAATCAGCAGCTGTGCATCAACCAACCTACAGGTCTATGATTGGAAGTTTACTTTATTTTACAGGTACCCGACCAGACATCATGCATGTAGTGGGAATAGTTGGGAGATTTCAGGCAAATCCAAAGGAAACTCATCTTCAAGCAGTGAAGAGGATTTTCAAATATCTTCAAGGGACTCAAAACTATGGCTTATGGTATCCTAGAGATACAGATCTCACACTTCATGCTTATACAGATGCAGATTGGGCCGGAAGCGTGGATGACAGGAAGAGCACAAGTGGTGGAGCATTCTTTATGGGTTCCAGATTAGTATCCTGGTTTAGCAAGAAACAGAGTTCGATTGCCTTATCTACAGCTGAAGCAGAATATGTGGCAGCTGCATCTTGCTGCACTCAACTCCTTTGGATGATGCAGACTCTGCAGGATTTTCAAATCACTTGTACACCACCTATCCCCATCTTATGTGATAATACAAGTGCAATCAGCATTTCAAAAAATCCTATCATGCACTCAAAGACCAAGCATATACCGATCAAGTATCACTTTCTTCGGGAACAAGTGTTGGAACAAAAGGTCAAATTAGAGTATGTTCCTTCTAAGGAACAAGTCGCTGACATCTTCACCAAACCATTGCCCAGGGAAACTTTTGAATATCTCAGACAGAAGCTGGGAGTCGTGAATGTATCATATTGCTGTTAAATTTTCAAAAAAAAAAATTGGATGTACGCGTGTTGGATAAGGAATATCCGCGTACATACGCCGGTCGGTACAGAGACAGTCGCGTATATGAAGGTCTGTTGGATATCAGAAGGAACAGGCTCTGGTTGAAGATATTTTGATAAGGGTCTGACAGAGACCATCCGGCACAGGGTCAGGGGGAGCAGATAATCTTCTAATTATGCATTGTTGGCATTGGTTTAGAAGCTTTTGGTTCTAGTCCATCGCTGTTATTGATTTCAGATAAAACAAAGGCCGAAGGAAATCAGAAGGACATATTGGTTGCTGATCTGAATGCTCACTATCAGTTGCTGCTGCTATCAGTTGTTGATAATTTTCAATAATTCGTCTCTATGTCATATATCTCTTTCTTATATGGTGTCAAGGTCATGTAACGGCCTATATTAGTTTCCCCACTATGCCTGGGATGAAGATGTAATATTTTTGGTCATCATATGTAAATTTCTGATGTATTCCACTTGGTTGGATGGATGATCCCCACTTGGTTGGGTGATGGATGTATGTACTAAGTCTTATGGTGATAGGAAGGTCTTGTATTCTTCTTCAAGAACATATTTTTCTTCTTGCAGATCTTGCCTACAGTCAGGGGGAGCATGGTCAGCACAGAAAATTTCAGCATATACTCAGGGGGAGCACAACCCTTTGCCCTTGATGACAAAAGGGGAGAATGATCTTGGAATCTTGGTGTTGCCATCAAGTCCAAAGGGGGAGATTGTTGGCATTATGGCACAGGTTTGGAGCTATGGCACAGGTGTTGTCCTTGATGGCAACCCTCTCTGGTAACAGATCTCAGATCAGGCACTCAGATAGTAGAAAAAGACATATACGCAGGTTTATCTAGACAAAGGCGCGTATACACGCGGGTTATACATTACAAAAGCGCGTATATGTTGGTGATCACTCTTTTGGTCCATGGCAGTTAGATCTTGGAACTTGAACCTATGTTTTGGACCATGACGTCTCGTCAATTGTGCCGATCCACAGTTTTGGGTTCATGGTATTGAAATGTTATGGTTTTGGACCATGGTATTGGGGAAGGCCTAGGACTATAAAAGAGGAAGGAGATCTTGTGGCAAATCACCATCTGAATTATAATTGAAGATCTAAGAAAGTGCTAGAGCTGGTATATTGGATGGTGATGCAGATCTGGATTTGAAGGAAGGAGGGACTTTAGCACAAAGGAAGGACAAGGTCTATTCATGGGTCATAATCTTTAAGCTTAATGATAGTATCTCTGTTTGATTTTGATATGCTTGATGTGGCGCTCGTCTGATCTATAAGTCTGATGATCTGGGTTATTTAGTGATTGAATATCTGGAAGAGTGTATTGTCTTTTATAGATCTGTATGCAGGTTCAGTGAAGCGAAGGTGCGTATACACGCTGTTTAGGTGAAGTTAATCCGCGTATACGCAGGTTGTTCCATACGCAGAGGCGTATGCACGCAAGTTGCAGACTGTTAAAATTGCGTATATGCTTTAAGTTGTGATCTGGCTGTTTCTGCTTATTGCTGCTGCGTTTTGGGTTCTGTTTCAGCTATATGGTTTCTGGTACAGTTTTCTGTGTACAACTGTCAGAGGAGTATCTACTTGTTTCAGATCTAGTTGGTGGAAAGGAGATTGGTTGATTCTTGATGATTGTGGATCCAGTCTGAAAGTTGATGAAAAGTGATTCCTGGAAGAAAGATAAGGTTGTAGCCTTCTGTAGGCCAACACCCACGTACTAGTATCTTGGCTAGTGCAAGAGCAAAGGGGGTTGTAGCTCCCTTCCAGGAAAGCTGGAAAACGAGAGAGAGTTGTAGCTCTCTGCAGGTTGCAGCCTGCGTACTGGTAAAGGACTGCACCAGTACATTGTAAACAGAAGTTTCTAAATTAAGGGAAAGATAGAACTAATTGCAGCAGTGGTTTTCACCCACATTGGGTTTCCACCTTATATCTAGTGTTTCTGTGTGTGATTATCTTTCTGCTCTGTTTTACTGTTTCTGGATTCTGTTATTTGATTCTGCATCACTGACTAACAATCATCATCTGAAAGATCAAGTAAAGTAAAAGCATGTTCTGTATACGCGGGTTTCCTTCTGCATAATCGCGTATATACGTTGGTTTATTAAATTAAAGTAGCGTGCAACAGTTGTTTTGAAAAAGAATAATTATCCTGATAATACTGATTCACCCCCCCTCTCAGTATTATTTTCAACAATAACCACTTTCCACTAATGGTGTTCATCAAACTCCCTGATAGATGATTCAATTAGGTTGAGATTATTTCAATGTACCCTAACTGTGAATGTGGCTAACTAGTACATTGAACTCCGAGGGGGCACCTTTGCTTCTTTTGGTGATTTGGCTACAATATTTTTGAACCATTTTTAGTTGCCTTTCCGTTATGATGCTGGAGCTGAGCTATTGGCTAATTTTCACGAGGACCAGGTAACCCACATTTTAGATCATATCCATGAATGGAGGAGAAGGAAGAGACTCATTAAATTCAATATTCCATAAGAATTCTTTCTTGAATTCTTTCTTAACTCTTTACAAATTGAGATCTCTAAAGACGTATCACTCTCAGTTGTGTTCAGTGAAGAACATAATATTTTTAGAGCCCAACAATTAGAAGTTATATATTCTTAATCTGGGGTTCTTCAGAAAATTCTACCTGATGCTCCTAGGTCCAAGGTTGATTTAGCTAAACCAAAGCCAGTACCCCACGGTGATAGGCTAGTCAGATCGATCGATGCTAACATGACTAACCTGATAAATCAATTGCAGTAGTTGTCTTTACAAACTTCTTGTTCTATGCAGGCATCACCATCAGTTCCTATGCCTTCTCAGCCTACATCTATAATTTTCATCAAAACTTGTAATCCCAAAGGAAATCAACAACCCGATGGGAAGAAGAAAGGACAAGGTAGGAAAAATAATCAGGATGGTAAGGGTATGTTGACACAATGAATTTTCGCTATGCCAACAAAGGGGAACCAACCCGATTGTAGACCCCGATTAGATCTACTTTTGTTTGGAATGGTTAGTTCCAACGAGTTTCAAGGCATCTCGTAAACTGTTATAGGTGTTGAAAGATTGCTCCCCAGAGGAAGACTTCCATTAAATCAACAAAAGAAATAGCTAAACTATATGTATCAAGTCCTATCTACACTGATTCTACCTACTTATGCCAGTCCTAACTATTCTAATCTATCATGTAGGAGCATAATAAAAGAGATTAAACATCATATATAGTTTCCAAGTCCAAATGAATCAGTTACTGAGTTCACCGATGAACAAGGTTATATTTAAGATTGATTGCAATCTAATTATTCATACAAGAATACACATTCATGTTTCTACAAATAAAACTTGCAACTGATGTATAATATAGCTTCGAATCGGAGACCACTCATGAGTTAACCATGATAATGAATTATATTCAAATAACCAAGACTAGTCATAAGTTGTATGTTATCACCGTGCACAAAAAAAAAACATATATATCCTCATGCCAGTCACAACACCTTGATTCCAAACATAAAACAAAAAGGAAAATGAATATGAAAAAAGGCTTCTTCTTGACCAAAACAGTCTTCTTTATTAGCATAATAAAATTGACCCCTCTTCTGCCACAAAAAAGTCCGCGTCCTCTATCCATAGGTGATACTTATGGAGAAAGAGAACTGATTGTCGGTTTCTCCCGACCTTCGGCCTTCCCTCTTCCTTTCCATATTCAAATTAAAATATACAAAATGTAACAGTTAATGAAACAATGAACACATTGAGCCATTGCTATTGGATTGTTATATTTCTTGAAGAAAAATGAATGGATGCCGGTAGAAAGAGGAATGGTTGCATGCTATCCCTTTGAACACATATTGACTGAATGTTATTCCTTTTTATTCCCTAAAGGAAAATGCAGATAGTGCACTCATTTTTCAACATCTGGCTTGATTTAAGGTGTATCCAAAGGTAATAATAACTTGATTAGATGTGTTCATACGTTTCTTCGATAGATTGCGAGGTAGAGTGTTGTGTGGTTGTTTCCGTCCATTGAGCCTTATCAAACTTGCACAGATCCAGAAGATGAAGGTGTTTCTCTAGGATCCACAGAACAATGTACATATGAAACAAATCTCTGAGCCCGTACCTCCTTTTCTTGGATAGGCATTTTAGCATGTAATATCCTTTTGCAAGTCAACAATTGCAATTGAAAGCTCTATTACAAGAGTGGAAAGGCTGGAGGGAGGATAAGCAACAAGAAATCACCGTAGTCTATTGAGTAACTCCCCACTATGTATGCTTTCCCTGTTGATTGTCATAAATTCCTCTGTTTCGGCTAGGTATCATTTCCATCTTTTCCCCATAGCTATTCATGATGCTTATGCATCAGCTCGTTGACCTCGCTTTTTCTTCTCTTGATCCTTGCCTGCAGAAATAATTAACATTAGCTATGATTATGAGAGATATGATAGAAAAGGCTAAAAAAAACCTTACCTGCATATAAACTTTCATAAAGAGACAAAATGTAATGTCAAGAGGGTGTGATGATGTTTTGGGGACTGATGATTAAAAATGGATTGCAACCATAATTAATAAACCATTGAAACATTCAGCTTTGAGGACGTAATTCCGTCTGACAACTACCGTTATCATTCGGAGAGATGAAAGATCAAACTTCTCAAGGGAACCATTCAAATTTGCCCCTCGAGCAAGTTTTAATAGGGTGGTGGTTGTGGCCACAACAAACTCTAAAAGTGTTGTTCCCTGGAAGGAACTACGAAAACTCAAAAAAGTGTTGTTCCCTTGAGGGAACAGTAGCTGTTTCCTGGAGGGAACAACAAAAACACTCAAAAGTGGTTGTGGCCACAACAAAATGGCGAACCTTCGGGCGGACCAGTTATCTCTGTTACTAAATAAACTTTGATCCGTAGAACATCAGGGTGTTAAGATAAACTCGAAATGAAAACTATATATATGGACAGGCATGGGTTCCACTTCAGTATTAATTGCTTTAGGTGGGACAAAGACAAATTTCTTGTACATACTGCTAGGTTTTTGACAGGAATTCTCCAATGGTCGTATTATGGGATTTACTAACCCTCCTCTACTTGCTTTCTACTTTTAAAATACTTCCGGGGCCATCATCAGTTTTCCAATACCTGTTTAGGTGTTTGCCTCAACTCTTTATCATGCATCAATCTTGACGAATATATGTAGATATGTTTATCCGCACTTCATGTAAGAACTTTTAGTGCTATACTTTCGTATGATCGACTAGGGCGCAGTCATGGATCATGCCATATTTTTAAACCGCTTAAGCAAGGTTGGGCTTGTTGTGTCAATTGGTACTCTAAGTCCAATAATAGTCCCTCCTCCAACTAGCTTCCCAAACAACCTATCCTTCCAGATTGGCACAAGGACTCGACATCTCATTTTCTTTTAAATAAGTCCTTCCAGTTTCAGGCATAAGGACTAGAGCACAATTAAATTTTCCACAGGATATACGACAGCGAGCTTAGCCCGTGAAGGGAGGTTTACTTGTAGATGACAGATATTGGAAATTTAGTGTGGTAGACAAAACCAATGGAGAATGACTGCAAATATCATAGGCAAGTATAGGCTAGGTCTAGGTGGGATTTAAAAGAAAAATGCAATGTTATGCCATGCCAGTCCAACCATGGTTACACATTTTTTCCTTTTATAAAGATGTCCCTACATGCTTCAGGTATCTAGATTATCAACATAGCCTACCTGTTTCCCAACATATGCCAATGAGTGGCTTCGATTTAAATTTTACCGTTGATTTTCCAATTCTCATGGCCTCATCGAAGGTTCATTCACTTGCAAGGTAATAATGAATTTAGGATCTACAAACTCATCAGCAAGTTAATGAGGGAAGCAGAAATGTTGAAGGCAACGAATGAGGGCAATCGAAAGAAAGTTGCAAAAGGTGAAAATGAAACTGAAAAACCGAAATCAAATGGCTGAAAAGGACTGAAGTTCAAAAACAAAAGGAAGATCGACTTTGCATAAAAACAAAAACGAAAAAAAAAATGAAAAATATAACTACGCTAACAGCAAAAATAAAATAAATCCTAACCTACTCAGGAGGTAATCACCATGTAATGGCTATTGGAAATATTTCTTAAGATGCTGACCATTAACAGGGAGTTTTTTGGTTTCTCCCTGAAAAGTTTTTAATCTGTTTCGATGATAAATATGATCCCTTTTGCGATACAAATACACAGTAATGTCAGCCATGTAAACCACTACTAATATATTAATCAATCCTTAGAAAGCTATGTCCATAGATCTCTGAAATGTGGCGCCTGCATTAATAAGTCCAAATGGAATTTTACGATATGCGTAGGTGCCCCATTTAGTGTTGAAGGTTGTCTGAAGTTGATATCCATTCGACACCAACACTTTATTATATCTCGAAAACCCATCCAATAGGGACATCATTGCAGACCCAGAAACGCATTAAAGAATGTGTTCCATAGAGAGGACAAGATAGTTATCCTTCTATGATGCCGTGTTCAGGTTTCTGAAATTGATACATAATCTGATGTCTCCATTTTTTTTCTTATTGGCACGAGATTTGCTACCTAGCGGGTGTGCCTGACTGAAAAAATGATTGTAGCGTCCAACATTTTATTCAATTATTTCTTCACCAACTGTTCCAGGCTTGGATGCATCTTACGAAGCTTTTGTCGGTAGGGATTAACATCCTTTTCCAAAGGAATTACATGCTGCATGATGCCGGTATCAAAGGTTTTTAAGTCCCCATATTTCCATGCAGAGACATCCTTGTACTCTTTAAACAACTTAACAAACGCAACCTTTTCTTGTGGAGAGCATCCTAAGCCCAGATTGACACTTTTTCGGTACTTTTCGATTCCAAGGTTAACCAACTCATACTTCACGGATGAGTTATGTGTTTTGCAGTTAGCTGGCTTTTTAAATTTATCATGTAGGTCATAAAAGTGATCCATCTTGACAACTGACTTGGGAATTATATTGGACTGATCTTTTTTCTCATCTTCACTCTCATTCATAAGCCTGGCATGCTCCTTTTCATGAATGAATGCATTTTTGAATGTCTTTTTGCAATGCAGGAACTCAAGAATTTGCTCATCACCTTCAAATACTTGCCAATTTGAGATGTTATCAGGTACAGATGGTCTAAAAATCAATTCAACATAATATTTATTCTTGTTTAATCGAAGATGAGGAAAACGTTTTGAAGCCATACCAACGATCAGATTGGGATCTTGGTTTTGCTCTTGAGGTATGTATGTGATATTAAAAGAATCAAAAATGTCAATTAAGCTCCATACCTCATGTTGGTATCTTACCAGGTGTGGCGAATTGCAATGTATCCTTTTCCTTACCTGGTCGACAATTATCTGTGAGTCACCAAAAACTTTAAGATTTTTCACCTTCATATCAATGGCTTTCTTTAGGCCTTGCAGCAAGCCTTCATACTCTACCGTGTTGTTGGTGCACACGAACTACAACTGGCTGGCCATCAAATGTTGGTTCCCTTGTGGGTCAATGAGAATGCTCCCAACACCTACGCCCTCTATGCAGTTAGAGCCATCAAAGTAGAGTGTCCAAAATATAGAATCTAATGTTACATTAATTGAACTACTTTCTACGAAATTAGTCTTATCATCTACTATAATACAGGATAGTTCATCAATTGGACTACAGGGGAGAGCTTCCAACTGTGTGTTCGTTGCAGTTTCTTCAACTATCTCTGCATGGAATTCTCCAAAATAGGTTTCCATGGCACAAATGTCGAAACTATAATTCCCAAGGATAGAGCTGGTAAACATTACGGGTTCATTGGCATCGTTTAATTCTATCACTACATACTTCATATACCTTTCTCTATCAACTCTCAGCATATCACCTTTTCCTTTCTGAGGCAACAAGAGATGGGACTAATCAGTTGAGAAATATCCATTTAGATTTACTGACTAGTCCCTACTAAGAAGCATCCCATATGCCTCGGGTATGTCAACTACCACTATGTCAATGACTTGCGTGTACTGTGGTTTGGTAGTCATCCGAATCAATACATCTTTCAATTCTCCAATCACTTTTACAATTGTTCTTTCCAATTGCATAATTCGAGTTCTAGTTTTCTCGAGAATTGCATGAATTCTTTTAGCAATAGTGGAGGAGGCACTGGAATCTACTGGGAAATTGTGTACATTCATGTTGAAGATTTCAAATGTGATAAGGAAAGGTGGAGTCATGGATTTTTATTTCCTTCCTATTATGGTTGCACTAACATCTTGGCACCTTCGATTCATCTTTGACAGAGTGGCTTCCATGGATGATGGTGCTTGGGATGTATTAGAGGCACTAATGGGTCTGGACACAAAAGTTTTGGTTTGACTACTTGGATTGGTGGGAGATTTGCAATTCCGTTCATTCATAGCTTTCAAAAGAAAATCCCTTTGTTGCGTTAACTTTAACAAATTTAAGTACATGATATTAGCCCGATATTTCTTAAGATCATCCACAATTTTGTAATCAATGTTATACATAGGGTAGCGCAGAGTAAACATACTGGTCTTGCCGCTTTTAGGTGGGAATTTACCATTTTGAATTGCCTTTGTTGCATTTGGTGATGTATTATCCTTCTCTGGATAGCTCACGACTAGAGTACTCTTGGAATTACCACTAGGTTTATTCTTTTCAATAACAACCTTGGGAGTGGATGTCTTCGAAGGGTGAACATCTCTCTTTGTCTGGTCTATAGGCTTCACCGCATTCGCAAGTGGTCCTTTACTTCGTGTGTGGATTTCATTAGTATGAATTTCTTCTATACTATCTTCTTCGTCGTCATCGTTCCCATTTGCATAGAAATCCTACAACACATTGACTTGAGATACCTCATCAGTAGCCTCTTCTACCTCGTAGTCTTCCTCATCTTCCTGTTCTTGCTCCAGATCTGCTATAGGTTCCACTTTGGTAAGAAGTGATCCGATAAGAGCCAGGTCTTCCATATGTAAAATCCCTTCATTAGGTGGCACAGGAAATGCCGGTTGACCATGAACACAATCTTTATTTTTACGAGAGAAAGGTTTGAAGGAATTTCTGCTGTTATTATTTCCTCCATTCCCATTTGTACTCTCTCCAGAATTTCTTTTCATATCGATGACTTTTTTCATCAATTTCTTAATGATTCGATGAAAACCTTCCACATCTGTGGTGTCCTTTTCTTTGATCTCAGCTGCTTTGTTATCACTCCCATTATTCTTCATTAATGATTGTGATGCAAGAAAGTGTTCCCTTTGCAGACAGAGGCAACCCCTCTAGCCCTAAAGTGGGTCTAGTCATAGCAAAGACAGATCAACAATTGATTTCGTTAAACAGTCATCGTTGGAGGCCTACCTCAACCAGTAGTCGATGAAGTTTCGTTGCACTATTCCAACTTCTGCTTCCTTCTCCTCAACGAGTGATTAACTTGAAACAACATAAAGGAAAAATAACAAAGCATGTAACTGGGAAACAAAAATGATCTATTTACTGATAAAGTCAAGAATTCATGAGCTATCAAGTAAATTACATACAAGACATGGGAAAACATCATTGATTGTATTAATAATGAATCAAGAGTAAGCTTACAACCAAGTCTTGACGTCGCAAGCCTTCTCAGAGGGTCTATCCAATATGTTTCTCAAGCATTCACTCTTCAAAGATGAATCTCCCAATATACAATGTCTCTCTCTTTCACTCATAAGCTTTAACACAAAGCTAAGGGCACTCCACAACTTTCCACAAGCTATCAACAATCCCACACTTGTCACATCCATACCAGCTATCTTTCAAACTCAAAATCACTAGTAGTACTCCCCAACCAAAAGAACTAGTAGATCACAGCAAAGGTGAGTGCTTTAATAGGAGAAGGAGTCTCCATGAAATGTGGAAGGAGGAGCTCATCCTCAAGGAAGGTAGCACAAATGATGGAACTGCCATACCAGGAGGGGAAAGGCGACCCAATCTATGCCAACAACCAGGTCTGGAGACATCCAAAAGGCTGACTATTGAAACAAATTCACCCAATCTGGATCTTCGTGGTACGCAAACCAATTCTTTGTGACGACATCGCGAGGATACTATGCATGTGGACCCACTGTCGCAGGATACAACTCATAACTTCACGTTGGGCCTAGAAATCTAGCTGTCAGGGGAAACAAATGCACACCTACGATCGAATCATGATGAGACCATTATGGACATGGGAACGTTGCATATATTAAGGCTTTAATCGTGATGAGGCAGAAACTTAGGGAATGAGGGACAATTTGAGCAGCAGAGAGCATTTGCTTAATCTCCTTATATTAGTGGGAGGATATCAACATATTTATTTGACACATGACACAGTAGAAGGACTGAAATGAGGAAAGTGAAAAATTACTGTTTAACAAATGCCCCCTAAAGTGTGAAGCCCGAGAGAGTGGGAGGGGTGAAATGCTTTACGACACTATCTGAATTGGAACCACCTTGAAGATCCTGCATGCGCAAATACAACTGATATCTATGATAGTGAAATTCATATAGTCTAGGCATGGGTACAGCCATCCATAGGACATATAAAACTTGGTCTATGATGTGGACACAGCCACCCATATGATAAGACCATAATAGTGACAAAGGTATGGTCGCAGCCATCCATGAAGACTTAGGCATGGTCGCTGCCATCCATCAAGAAGTCACATATGTAATCACGAACCAATCCACGCAACCCAAACATATGCAATCTTAGTTCGGGGTCTTTAAACCAAACCGATCAAAGTACAAATCCTACCATGTGAATAGATGTGCTGGAGTTGAACATGGTAGAAAGTCACTTGATTACCAGTGAATGATGAAAACCGTTAACAAGCATGGGAGAAACCATCAATAATGCCAATGGATCTCAAGTTACTTTCCAGTGCAATCGACTAAGTGTGAAGAATGAGCTAAAGTCGAACACTCGTGGAATCACCTAATCGAAGACCAATGAGGAAACTCTATCATCAAGTGAAAAGAACTTTCCATTGAGGCAAGCAAGTTCCAAGGTATCGAAAGGGATCTCTAGATCAATATCCTGGATAAGGAGATGGCGTCGATAGGAGACGATCCATCGTAGGAGGGCCATGATGTTTCCCCCATCAATGACATGAGATAAGGAACAAGTGGTAGATGGAAAAATAGAAGATCAGAGGATGAGGTAAGGGTGTAAACTGCAGAAAGATTATATTCTTGAACATAACGGCGACACGACTCCGGAACGTGGCAGCATTTTGATACGAAGGGATCAGAGGCTTGATGGAAGCAACATGGATCAGATAGAATGAGGCAAAATGATGACCCAGACTTGCGAAAGGCCAAATGATGATGTATGGATATCCCAGCTAGACAGGAAGCAAAAGTATCGATGTTCAAGAGTGACTAGTTGCCATAGATAACCAATGATGATTTCCAAATTTTCCCCCCACCATTGCTGGCGAGTACCCCAATTATTTTTGAAAACAAGCTTGAAGGGGATAGCATATGCTTGTAATATAAGTTCGACCTTCGATCGAATCGAGCCTAGTAATAGTTTAACGAGCCCTAGGGAGGAGAAGCTCGAGTCTCATCATGGTGACGAGTCCAGTATCGTTAGGGTTTAACGAGTCTGACATAGGTAAAACTCGAAGTCTTTTTCATATTTAGAGAGTTTGAAGAAGACACGGAAAAGAAAACTCCAGGGGGTCCTTTTTCGTAGATTTGTGTCCCTCGAGCCCGAAAAAGTATAAAATAATACTTGAGAGAACCACTTGACCATTACGATCAAGGAGTACTTTTCATAATTAGTAACCTCGATCCGAAAGAGTAGAAAAGCGATCGAAGACACGTCGTTTCGTAACCAATATCAGACTTGAAACGACAAAAGTATGGCGACCTTTTCGTTTTTACACGGTCGGAAAAGAGGTCAAAGTAGACCGCCTTTCATTTCGTTTAACAAGTCAAAAGGAATAACTCGGAAATTTTCTCATCTTTTAAGTCGGAAAAGGGCTTAAAGAGGACTTTGCAGAAAATACAGACCAAGTGTATATGGACTTCTAGTACGAGCCATCCATCATTATTTATGCACAAAATATCGCACCATAAGATCTGTTTGACATAAATAAAGTATATATGTAGAAATAAGGTCAAAACCCAAAAACCCTAATTAAAAAACCCAATATAAATGAAAAAACCCACACCCTAAAGTGTAATTTTCTATTTTTTCCAAAAAACTCTATAAAAGGGGCGTGGTAACTCTATTTTTACCATTTACATTGTGCACTTTTACCTTTGGTGTTTTGGAGCATCAACCTGAGCAAAATTCCGAAGTCGATTCCGGCATCAACAGTCCACGGTTTCCCCCAAAGCCTTCTCCAAGTACATTCTTCCTTTTGCTACATTTGAGTGGTTTTTTTCTACAATTTAGTGTTAGATAGGCAGTTTTAGGTGGATTTTCAAATCTGGGTCCACCTCTCAGTCGTCATGAGAAAACTGCTCGGGTTAGCGATGACCGAGCGTGATAACATAGACCACCTCTGCGATCGTCATGAGAGACAGATGTACTCTCGCGATGATTTCGGGAAAAATGAACTATTGTCGTCAAGCCATCGCCACTGTTTGGAAAACAGCTATGACGGTGCCGTAAAGTTGAAATGCTTGATAATTTATGGATTTAAATTTTGTAAAAAGGGTTCTAATTCATATTTCTTTTAATGTAGGGAAATATGGCATTTGTATGGCAAGAAAAAACTCATGATACCAATAATGAACAAGTGTTCAATGATCCTAGGCACTGAAGGGCTTTGCTTGAATGCGATTACTGAAATTCTTCCTCACTCTGCATCTTCGGGCCCAACTCGACTTGTTAGAGTTGTTGATTCATGCTTGGAACCCAATGGATGGAAAGTTTGTCATCCAGGCGAAAGACATTCAGTTTGATGCTACTGATATCTATTTCTTGACTGGATTGTCCCATCGCGGTGAGATGCCAATTTTAGAGGGCCAACGAGTCAACAGGGAATCACTGTACATGTTGATAGCTCGGGTGTGCCCAGGGGCACGTAAATCAAGCATTAGTAGGAAATTGACGATTCCATCAGTAGAGGACCTGATTCTTCATTTGGTTCTATTTATGGTGATGAGAGTAGTGGGATCCTAGGCCCAACATGAGGCAACAAAGACCCACCTTCGGTTGGCTCTTGAGTCCCTTAACCCAACCATGTATAACTAGGCTGAGGTAGTGACCATCAACATGAAGAGGCAACTCACCAAATGCCGTTGCGGGGAAGCGAAGTAGTTTGGTTACGGGTCTATTCTAATCCCGCTCATGCTGGAGCGAGCCTTGTCACTTCATTTAGAGGATATGGACTTAGACAATTCAATACCACAGGAGAATTGGATCACTTGCTGGGCACAAGTCATGCCGCGAGGGGGTGGCAGTCGACCAGTGTCATGGGGGACACTATTTTGAGAGTGGCTGAATCGACAGACAATCTTTGTCGAGGATTGGCCATACACAGGTATGGATTTTTGCAGAGACCCTGACATGATGCTACTTGCTGGTGAGTAGTGGGACGATGGAGGTAAACACTTGATCACACTATTTTTTATATTTTGTCTTTTATGATGTTTTTCGAATTTTTCATGCATATGTCTTAATGATGTATCTTAGTTACTACAGATGCAGGACCATAGAGGCATGTGGGACTGGCTCGAGAGGCACGTAGGGAACCATAGGGAATCAGAGAGCTGGCCTTGGTTCCTCCAGCTGGCAGTTCAGTCGAGACAATGGCATGTAATCTCGAGGGCCTGACAGAGGGGATCCTAGATTATAGGGGGATCGAAGAGGTCCCCATAGAGTAAAAGATACATATAGTAGGGTGATACTTAGGGTGCATAGACTCTTGAGATGATTTGCACGAGCAGTGGTGTGCTATAGAGAGCATAAACCACCGCAGTAGATGCCTAGGTTTTACTTTCTGCCGATTTTTTAGAGACATGTGTCTCGGATGTACACACACTCTATTTTTTGACATATACATTTATTTTTGAGCGCATTGGTGCACCGCAATACATATATATATATAATATATATATATATATATATATATATATATATATATATTATATATATATATATATATATATATATATATATAATATATATATATATATATATATATATACAATATATACATACATGCTATATTATGGTTTATTATTGTGTCTAAATGCTTCTTCACACTATTTGATTTACATGTTGCGTAAATGTCTGTCTAATACATGATTTGCCAATGCATCAGTTAACGTGTTTAACCTTCTCGAAATATGTTGATATGTAATAAAATAAAAACTTCCTTCCAATAATTTAACACGTAAAAACAACCATAAAATCCGATGATCTCTGATGGAATAATGCCCATTGAGTTGGTGGACAACAAGTTGAGAATCCAGATTCACAACCAATGCACGAATATTGAGGTTAATTACCTCAGTCAGTAACTCAATAATAGCACTATATTCAACGACATTGTTTGTGGTGCAACCTAGACAATGCCTTGAAGGTCTACTAACTCAGCATGAGGATTGTAGATAACCCATGCCACAGAGGAAAGATTCTGGGTACTATGGCAGGCACCATCAGCGAAACCAACGTAAGGTGTAGCAGACATCTGCAAAAGAAGTAAAAAGACACAATAAGCGGCAATTACGCCTACACACCAAGCCATACAAGCAAACACACACTAAAACACACATGCTAAAAGCACACGTATGTACAAATCAGATGCACAGGATTCATGTATAATATTTTTTCAGATAAAGCCCATTTTGAGGCTTATCTAGAGGATTCCCTTCGTAATCAATCAGCTCATAAGCCCCTTTTTGCAAAACATGTTTCAAAATATAGGGCCCATGCCACATAGGCTCGAATTTGCCTGCCCCCAGCTTATCATTTGCTTGATCATAGAGAAGGACTAGATCTCCTTCAACAAAAGAACGGGGATGAATAGTTTCATCGAAGTGAGTTTTCACTCTCTTCTTCCGCGCTTCAATAACTAAAGAGGCTAGTCGGCAGGTCTCGTCTAACTGTTCTAGGTAAAGAGGACATTCTTCTACTAGAGTAGTGTTCGGGAGCAATTCGACAACTAATTTAAGTGAAGGGATTTCACACTCAATTGGAAGAGTAGCCTCCATACCGTAAACTAATTGGAATAGTGTGAACCCGGTGGCATCTTTCATGGAAGTTTGGTAGGCCCATAAGGTGGAAAACAACATTAAATGCCAATTGGACTTGTGCATGCCAATGGTGCATTGAAGCATCGTGACCAAAACTTTGTTGACAGCTTCTACCTAGCCATTGGCCTAAGGATAATATGGTTTTAAACTATCATGCCGCAAGCCCAACTGGGTCGTTAACTCAGTCATCATATGATTACAGAAATGAGAACCATGATCAGTGACGATAGCCTGAGGGACTCTGAAATGTGAAATGACATGACGAAATAAAAATTATGCCACTGTCTTACCATCATTGGATAGCATAGGCATCGTCTCGGCCCATTTCGTGAAATAATCAATGGCAACTCTTATATACCCATGCCCCCCAGCCGAGCGAGGTTTATAGGTCATATAATCAATGCCCCATTTGACAGGGTGCAAAGGAGCAGGGGGCGCACAAATCTTTCGTTGATAGATCTGGCATGCATGACAAGAGCGAACGGAGAGAATGCAATCCTTAAAAATAGATGGCTAGAAATAACGAGCACAGAGGATCTTTTGAGCAGTAGCATACTCGGACATATGACCTCCACAGGCGCCAGAGTGGCATTCATTCAAGACTCATTTGGCCTCCTCGAATGTCAAGCAATGACAGAGAATGGAGTCAGTGCTGACCTGGTACAGGGTGTGCCCAATAATGCGATAGGGTTAAGAACGATGGCGCATACATCACTGAGCATCCTTAGATAAATCAGAACAAAAGGAGGATGTCTAAAGATAAACAATAATATCCCCATACTAGGGATCGAGGGTGCTAATAAAAAATAGAGACTCATCCAGAATATGGTCCTCTGATCGGGAGGGCGTAGTTGTAGATGGTAGGGAGTAGAGCAACTCAGCAAAAATGAGGGATTTCTTAGACTTGGCTATAGTGAACTCCAAGTCAAACTCTTGAAGGATGACAATCCATTTTTAGTATTTTCCCCCTAGTAACTGACGTGACAAGATGTACATCATTGGGTTGCAATCGAAAATCACCGTCGTGGTGCGCAACAATATATAGTGACAGAAACGTTGGATGGCATGAATGGCGGCCAAGGCCAACTTCTAGACATAGGCATATCAAGTTTCCGTATCGAGTAGATTACGGTTGAGATAGAAGACAACATGCTCAGTACCATCATTGTTATTTGGGCCAAAACCATGCCGATAGTGGTATTAGCGGTGGCTAAATAAAGAGTATAGTCGGGGTGATAATTCGGTGGACGTAAGAATAGAGTAGAAACAAGGAGTGCCTTGAGCTGCTAAAATGACTCTTGCGCAATGGTATCCCAGACAAAAGGGGTATCTCATTTTAATAGCCATGTATAGCCTTTAGCTACTTCAACATAGTTTGGAATGAAACGTTGTAAAAAATTTGCTTTACCCTGCAAACTCTGCAGTTGTTGCAAAGAAGTAGGGGGAGGAAGATTCAAGATGGCTTCAACCTTAAGGGGACCCAAGCAGATGCCCTCTTTTGAGATGACAAACCCAAGAAGTCTGTCGGATTGAATGCAAAAGACACATTTATGCAGATTAAGGCGAATACGATAGTGTCGACAGTGAAGAAAGATTTCACGAAGGTGTTTTGGATGGTTGGAGCACTTCGCTGAATGAGACGGAAGGTCATCCAAGTAAGGCTATACAATGTGTCGGATATCGTGGAACGCATAAGACATTGCACACTAGAAGGTAGTACTGACATTTTTCAGACCAAAATGGAGTTTCTTGTAGGTGAAAGTACCTAATGGACAGATAAAGGTGGTCTTGTGTTGATTTGCAGGCAATATATTGATCTGATTGTAACCAGAGAAACCGTCCATAAATGAATAAATTTCGCTCCCAGCACACTCATCAATGAGTTGGTCAACGAAAGGTGTGGGGAAATTATCTTCAGGACAGGCATGATTGATGTCACAATAATCAACACATACCCTAATAGTGCCCTGTTTCTTGGTTATAGGGATAATATTAGAAACCCAATCTGTAAGCGGGATAGGGTAAATAAAACCAGCTTTAAGAAGCTTTTCAACTTCTGCTTTGATAGCTGCAGCCTTTTAGGGGTGCACGGGGCACAAACGTTGTCGAACAGGTTTAGCACCTAGGTATTTCATGCACCACAATGCTAGGATCGATGTCGGGAATCTCTTCATATGACCAAGAAAAAATATCATGAAATTCTCGAAAAAGGTCAGTATAAAGTTGAATTTCCACGGAAGTGCAAGTGACTCTGACATGAATATGCTCGACAACCCCTAGATTAATAAAGATGTCAGTAGGTTGAGTTTGTGTGATGTTCCCCATGTTGCCTTCAGAGGAAACTTGATTAATTTGTATAGGTGTCTGAAGGGGTTGAGAAGGGACACTAGAAGCAAACCGCTCAAGACAAGTAAGTGTAGCCCCATGCGTGAGGAGAATCGAGGAACGATGATGATGATCAGACTAGGGGGGTTCCTCAGAAGACATAGTCTCAATAATCATTTCATCTGAAGGAAAAACTTCCTTTAATGGATCCGAAGAAGTGCCATCTCCAAGCCAAGGGGATTGAACGTACGAGTTGAGAGCCCTACTCAAAGGAGTAGGTTCAGAAACTGAAGCCGATGTAGAAACAATTTCGACGTAGTTGAGCTCGGCAGGACTCAACAACATAACATCACCCCAAGATTATATTTGATCAGTGGGGCGAAGAACCCACAGATCAGAACGGACAAAAATCATATTGATGGGAGTGATGTTTGGAGGTGGGAGTGAAATAACGCCCATAAGGATAGGATCTTTAAAGAGTCCAACACCCACACTCTCATATGGTATGGAGGTATGCTCCATGAAATATATGTTTCCATTGGAGGAAGAGGAGGCGAAGAAGGACAAATGATCTACGGTGACAATCTTCCCTTGATGGGGAAAAGGAAGGACACAATATAAAGATGAGGCCATGCCTCACATGGCATAGGTCTAGCTTCGTCCTAAAAGGAGGTTGTAAGTCAAATTGGCATTGACAACTTCGACCTCCACTTCGACCATCTTCCCTTCCAAAGTAATAGGCAGACGTGGGAGGATACCGTAAGGGCGAGAATCTCTCCCATCGAAGGCTTCCAAGGTATTGGGAGATTGGCTCAAGGTTCGAGAACCAATAGCCTTCCAACAAGCAATAGACATAATGCAAGTAGAAGTTCCTTCATCAATAACAGTATGGTGAATAGTCTTAGAATTGATGATGACTTGAATAAGAAAGGCTATTTGGTGAGGCAGTCTTGCTACATGACTTTCCAAATCAAAAGTGATCAATCCCGAGTCAGCTAGGTCAATGCCACTGATGGCCGATAGAAATGAATTCCTCTGCGAGGGATAGCTCTAGTGTTTGAAATAATACTGAGAGGGGGGGTGAATCAGTATTAGCAAATCGGATACTTTTTCATTTTCACACTCAGATTCATATACGCGACTTCAGTTAAGGGTATACGCGTATATACGTGACTGTATTAAATGCAACAAGCATATATGCAACAATATTATGATTCAGTTAGCTTATCTTCAGTAAATTCATCAGAACATTATTAACCACATTAACAGTAAACAGGTGTAGTAAAATAGTACAGATCATCACACATAAGAAGCACACATGAACACCAAGATATAAGGTGGAAACCCAATGTGGGTGAAAACCACCTGTTGCAATTCGTCTCTTTCTTCCTTTAATAAGAAACTTCTTTTACAATGTACTAGTGCAATCCTTTACCAGCACGCAGGCTTCAACCTGCAGAGGGGTACAACCCTCTCTCGTTTTCCAGCTACTTCTGGAAGGGAGCTACAACCCCCTTAGCTCTTGTACTAGTGGATATACTAGTATGTAGGTGCTGACCTACAGAAGGCTGCAACCTTCTTTTCTTCAGGGACCACGTTTCATCAATTTTCAGACTGGATCCATAAGTACAAAACAATCACTGCTGCAATACAATCATCAATTTATACTTGTATCATAAATCTCTAAATCACCCAATACTGAATCACTGAAACCTTGTCATCAAAACACAGAGCGCAATCCAGAGCCCAGAACTCTGCAACAACCACTAGAATCAACAGCAACCTGAAACACCAAATCTCATAATGCATACGCTACTTGACTATATCAAAACCGCGTGTATACGCGCTTTCACTAGAGACAACCCGCGTACAGATCTAAAGATAAATACTTATACCTTCGTTGTCATATCCAACCCGAGCCAAGTAGCACAAACCAATAACCAGCAATACTAGATCTTCCCACTTCGTCAGACATTCATTCCTTGCCTTCTTTTTTTGCCTAATGATCTTCTCCTTATATAGGTTAGGCTTCTCTCAATACCATGGTCCAAAACCATGTAGAAACAATACCATGAACCCAATACTTGGGGTCGTCACTTTGGACCAAATACTATGGACCAAATACCACGGACCAAATACCACGGACCAAAACCATGATTTCCAACATGTACGCGCCTTTACTTCTATTAACCTGCGTGTATACGTATACGCACCTTTTGCTCCGCTAACCCGCGTATATACACACTTTTATCATGGTCATCCTGCGCATACCTCTCTCTTGAACTGCTGCATTTTGATCTGTCATCTGATTAAGTTGCCATCACCTGTATTAAACTTCTGAGTGAGTTGCCATCAAGGACAACACCTGTATCATAATGCCAAAAATCTCCCCCTTTGGACTTGATGGCAACCACCACACCAAGTCACTCTCCCCCTTTGACATCAAGGGCAAAGGGCGGACCAAGATATTCTCTCCCTTGGTATACCTTCTGCTATCCATACTCCCCCTGAGTACATACTGAAGTTTCTGATTGAGCTCCCCTTTGTACATGCCAAGTTGTATCAATCCATCCATGCTCCCCCTGAGCAAATGCAAGTTTTAAGACCAGTGATTCATTCAAAACCATAACTATCATTCATCATATATGACCTGCAATACCATTCCTTTGATCAAACAGCAAGATGTATCATTTAGCTTCATAAACTTTATCAACAACTTCTAACCATAATGCCAACAATGAATTATTTGAAGTATATGCTCCCCCTGAGCCTGTGCCAATCATGACCGAACCATTTCTTGGGTCTGTTCTGCTGCCCTTTCTTCTGATCTCCATATACGCGACTCTGCAGCCTGTAACTCGCGTATATACGCGACTTATCTTCATTATATCAGCGTATGCAAGATGGAATACTGAATTTCTTCACTTTCAGTATCCCCTGTGTCTGTTATGTCAGCTAACTGAGTTATGTCACACCTTTCTGTCTCTAATTCTGTCTTTTGAAACTGTGATGATGTATGGTTCTCCTTTTTGAACTTTGAAATTTGCTCCTGCATTCCCTTGCTTTATGTCCAAGTTTTTTGCATGAATAACATCTTACATATTTCATGTTCCTTTTATTGCAATCAATTGCTTTGTGTCCATATGCATTGCAGGCAAAGCAATATCCTCTAAAATACCTCGGATGTGATGATCTTTTGTGATGGTCTTGAACCATTCTACTTCTACATCTGGCTGCAACATGTCCAAGATTATGACATACATAGCATTCAACATTATTCAGTGGAGGAGTAAAAGATT
>APFE031321220.1:67179-86581 GCA_000404065.3 Pinus taeda | reverse complement strand
GTCCATACTCCCCCTGAGTGCCTGCTGAAGTCTCTGAATGAGCTCCCCTTTTGTATATGCCAAGATGCATCAATCCATCCATGCTCCCCTTGAGCAAATGAAAGATTTAGGACCAGCACTTCATCATATATGATCTGCACCAAAAGCATTAGCATCTAAACCTGCAATACCATTCCTTTGATCAACCAACATGATGTATCATTTAGCTACATAAGTATCATCACCAACTTCTAAACACAATGCCAACAATGCATTGTTTTAAGTATATGCTCCCCCTGAGCCAGTGCCAACCATCTCTTATCATGACCGAACCTTTCCCTGAGTCTGTTCTGCTGCCCTTTCTCCTGATCTCCATATATGCGACTCTGAAGCCTATAACTCACGTATATACGCGACTTATCTTCATTATATCAGCGTATGCAAGATGGAATACTGAATTTCTTCACTTTCAGTATCCCCTGTGTCTGTGATGTCAGCTAACTGAGTTATTTCACACCTTTCTGTCTCTAATTCTGTCTTCTAAAATTGTGATGATGTATGGTCCTTTTGTTTTGAACTTTGAAATTTGCTCTTGCATTCCCTTGCTTTATGTCCAAGTTTGTTGCATGAATAACATCTTACATATTTCATGTTCCTTCTATTGCAATCAATTGCTTTGTGTCCATACGCATTGCAGGCAAAGAAATATCCTCTGAAGTACCTGGGATGTGATGATCTTTTGTGATGATCTTGAACCATTCTACTTCTACATCTGGCTGCAACATGTCCAAGATTATATAAGGTTGTCTCGGATTACTGAAAGGTTTCTTGGAATAGGTAAAATATGAACCACCAAAGGCTGAAGGTTGTCCCTGGAAGGGTTGTCCTTATGGGCCAACAGGTTGCCCTGGATAAGGCTATCTATAGTACAGCTGACCTTGATAGGGTGGTCCTTGAAAATTCAAAGGTTGTGCTTGGCCACCATGGTAAGTGGTGGTACCCTAGGAAATAGATAATGGAACCGAGATCTCAACCGCAGGTTGAGATGGCATAGGTCCGAGGTGATAAATATGAGCTCCTTGAGAATCATAATAATGAAATAGATTTTGTGGATTCAGATTCCAAAGAGCTTGAAGATATTGATCATATGCCCCCTCTACTGGAATGGAACCGGAAGAAGGTGGGGCACTTATTGTAGGATTAACAACTCCTGCCATTGGAACGCTATTTGCAAGACGAGCTGAAGGTCCAACAACAGTAGTCAGCACTGAAGAAGAAGTGATGGCACTGACAATAGGGGTTGAAGAAGCCACACAAATGGTTGGAATAGTCAGAACAGATGTGATAGTCACATTGTGAATCTGGGGTGTAAAAGGCTCCGAAGTTGGAGCGACAGTACGAGACCATATGCAACTCAACATGGGAGTTCTAGAACTGATGATATCCGCCAAAGAATTATAGCATAAAGGCGACTAGACACCAAGAGAGGTGACCCAGAAGGGTGAAGTTTCCATAGACATAGGGATTTCAGCTCCTGCCACAAAGGATTCTTCACCGGAGATGGGGGTCATCTCATCCATGTCTGAGGAAGACATCGGGACCGAAACACTAGGAGGAGTAATAGGAAAGTCTTCTTCAGAAGGCTCCCAAATAGGGTTGCAATGAATATTGTAAGACTCGTCTTCTGGAGCGTGAGAGTTAAGTGACTGGATACTTGGAATAATAAGAAGAATATCACTAGCAGCCGGTACCTCGGGAGTGATAGAAGATGGAGACCCTTGGTCACTTGGAACGGGAGACGGGATCATTGATTCTGCTAGGATGATTTAATTCAGAATCCTAGGAATACTAACGAGTAAGGAAAGAACCCTACATAGACTAAAATGCAAATAAGATCTAACAGGGTAAATGTGAATGTGGCTGAATAAATTTTAAGACACGGGGACAAAACTTGACCTTTTCATCTTTAGAGAGTCGAGGAAAGGATGAAAAGATGACTCTAGTCGCCTTCGGATATTTAATGAGCCTAAAAGGACAAATGCTTAGATGGACCTTTTCTTTTAGGGAGTTCGAAAAGGAATGAAAGTGAATACTCTAGAGAACTAGGCAAAAGGTTTACCAAACATCCCGTAAAACTGCATATACACCTTAGCAATCATATGAAAACCAAGGACTTTCTGTACGGCAGTCAATCTTCCCGAATGTTGTGTTTGGTGCGTTGCAGTTTGCCAGGCGGCAGACACGGCTTCCTAAGGATAAAGTATGATAACCTAGTGGGGTCTCCCAACATATACTTGACAGTACTGGGAGCGCAAGTCCGTGCTAGCAGCTATTAGATCATAGCAGGAGGAATCACCCAACCTTAAGTGAAATCAATAGTGACTAGGTTTAACGACGTCGGAGCACGTATCTAGCCTAGACCTCTAAATAATGTGCGTTATGTTCTGATGTGTTGATAGGTTTATTCAGTTCATTTTAGAGTTGATCTTGAATTATGTTTCAATTTTTAGGCCTTACTGTATGTATATTAAAACCTAGGATGCAACTAGAATGAATAAAGCATCTTTTACTTCAATGAACTCCTACTTTCATAAGGGTAGAGAGATCATTCCCAAACCCAGACAAAACCAAGACCAGCAAATGCAGTCACTAATAACACATCAATCCCTACAGTGCATCGATACTACTAATGAGATATTAAAATTTGCCTTCAAGTTTTTCAAACACGAGAACATGGAATGCAAAATGTACTTTGACTTTTGTACACTAATGAATGCAATCTTTTGATTTTGATAACTTGAATTTTAAGGAAACAAACAAGCAAGCGTGAAACCGATTGATACAAACAATTGTAATCTATGTCCGGTAGTGAAACGATTGAATCAATATGGGAATTGGTTCAATAAATAGAACTAAACATTAATTAGCAAGAACAAATGATGGAAAAAATCTCAAGCAAACCACCAGGAAGGTTGCGGATGAATCTTTTGAACAGGAAATTAACCAAGCCAAATAATTCAAAACTTGAACAATCAGGTCACAAAGCCAAAAATACAAGATTCACTTCAACGAAACTGAAAATTAAGCACCTTAACTAAAGTCAATTAAAATAAACTAATGGATAAGAAAAAAACGACAAGGGGTTGACCAGACTGATGAGTTCAGGAGGAAGAATTGAAATAAACAATTCTACAGGAATAATCACAGGAATAACACAAGAAACTAGTGCTGATTAGACACTAGCCGTAGCAACAGAGCAACGTCATCGCCAAAGTACAGATCTTTCATGCGACGGACCGATTTCAGGAATCGTCGTGACTATGTGACAGGATTCAGCGACACACAGACTTCCATGATTGAGAGAGCGCGACGTCGACACGATTTTTTAGCTTTTTCCAGTGACGAACTCAAAAACAATAAAAGGCAAATGAAAACTCCCAAACAAAAACCAGTCTATCCTTACAGGAAATAAAGGGATTTCCCAGATTGACCCAGGTAACCCAAAAGACTAATGGTTCAATCCCAAGATCCAAAAGAGACTAACTCAAAATCAAGCACAAGCAAACAAGAAAAAAACATAGGACGGACTCCCCAGCGAAGTCGCCAACATTTGATGCAGGAAAGTGTTCCCTTTGCGGATAGAGGCAAGCCCTCTAGCCCTAGAGTGGGTCTAGTCATAGCAAAGACAAATCAACAACTGATTTCCTTAAACAATCATCGTTGGAGGCCTACCTCGATTGGTAGTCAATGATGTTCCGTTGCACTATTCCAGCTTCCGCTTCTTGCTCCTCAACAAGTGATTAACCTGAAACAACACAAAGGAAAAACAACAAAGCACGTAACTGGGAAACAACAATGATCTATTTACTCATAAAGTCAAGAAGTCATGAGCTATCAAGTAAATTACATACAAGACATAGGAAAACATCATTGATTGTGCTAATAATGAATCAAGAGCAAGCTTACAACCAAGTCTTGACGTTGCAAGCCCTCTCAGAGGGTCCAGTCAGTATGTTTCTCAAGCATTCACTCTTCAAAGATGAATCTACCAATATACAATGTATCTCTATTTCACTCATAAGCTTTAACACAAAGCTAAGGGCACTCCACAACTTTCCACAAGCTATAAAACAATCCTACACTTGTCACACCCACACAAGCTATCTTTCAAACTCAAAAGCACTAGCAGCATTGTCCAACCAAAAGAACTAGCAACTTATAGCAAAGATGAGTGCTTTAATAGGAGAAGGAGTCTCCATGAAATGTGGAAGGAGGAGCTCATCCTCAAGGAAGGTAGCACAAATGAAGGATCTACCATATCAGGAGGGGAAATGTGACCCAATCTATGCCAACAACCAGGTCTAGAGACATCCAAAAGGCTGACTGTTGAAACAAATTCGCCCAATCTGGATTTTCGCGGGCTGCAAACCAATTCTTTGTGACGACATCGCGACGATACTATGCATGTGGACCCACCATCGTAGGATACAACTCATAACTTCGCGTCAGGCCCAGAAATCTGGCCTTCGTGGGAAACAGATGTACACCTGCGATGGAGTCGTGATGAGATCATTATGGACATGGGAACATCATGTATATTAAGGCTTTAATCATGACGAGGTAGAAACTTAGGGAATGAGGGTCGATTTGAGCAGCAAAGAGCATTTGCTTAATCTCCTTATACCAGTGGGAGGATATGAACGTGTTTATTTGACACATGACATAGCAAAAGGACTAAAATGAGGACAGTGACAAATTACTGTGTAACAATGATTGAGAGGCTATCTTTTCCTCGATCGTATGATGACATGTTGTGAGACAGATCATTTCATTCTCAACTTTTACTGCTTCATCAATGGCACCCTGTAAGGTTTGTGCATTACTCCTTTTGACCCACATCGTATTAGGGATAGGGAGAGCAGTGATGTAGAATTCCATGAGCACCTCATCAGTAGGTTTAGTGTTAGCCGGGGTTCTGTTGAACAAAGTGTTGAACCGAATGCTAAAATCCTTGACCTCTTCTTTGGTTTCCAATTCTGAACGTGATAGTTCTAAAACCAAGGCTGTAGGTGTCTTATCATCGCCAAAAATGTCTAAGAAGGTCCGCTAAAAAGAATCCCATGAAGTGATATATCCTATTATCAAGCTAAAGTACCATGTGGATGCTACACCAATCAGAGTAAAAGCGATTAAGCAACATACCACATCCTCATCGGCTACCCCTAACATGCACATGGCTAGGAAGAAAGAGTGAATATGGTTATTAGCTATGTCTCCCCACTCAGGGTCAAATTTGGGTAATACTTTTTTTTCATTCTTTGGTAAGGCATGTTGTTACCCAGGCACTTCTATAGCATCCTATGCAAGCCAGGGAGGGAGTGCTCCCAGAGGAGGTGGAGGTTGATTCCCACCTGGAGGAGGTGGTGGAGGTTGATTCCCACCGGGAGGAGGAACGTCAGCCATAGTATGTTTTAGGAAGTTTTGGTTGAGGGTCTCCTCTGGGCGTTCTTTGTTGGGTTTTCTAAATCAAGCCAGGGATGCTTATTTCCTTGATTTTCTGAGCATGAATCACCTCTAGAGAGGGGATGCTCAGGAATTTTCTCCCAAGGAGTGTCGATAATTTGCAGGGACTCTAGCACAATATCTTCAAGAGAAAGGGTTGTAGATGTCTCTTCGCTTATGGGAAACATCCTTGGCTTTCTTTTAGCAGCCAGAGGTAAGGAATGAAAGATGGGGAGCTGAGAGAGGGAATGAGCATAGGCATGAGTAAGTGCTCTAACTAGTTATTCCTAAGTGACAGGATACCCCCACAGTCTCTCTTCCTTGGGTAATCCAAACCCGGGACTTAGAGTGACATCTGTTTCTTCAAAATGAGGCTCTTCCAAATGGGTGGAAGGATCTTTTCGATCTTTACAATTCATACATTAATCTTTCGGAATCCATGTGCAACATTTATAGATGAAAACCTGAAAAGCTATGAATGGAGGTCAAGCCCTCCTTCTAGCGCCAATTTGTTGACACGACGAATTTTCGCTATGCCAACAAAGGGGAACCAACTCAATTTCAGACCCCAATTAGATCTAATTTCGTTTGGAATGGCTAGTTCCAACGGGTTTCAAAGGATCCCATAAACTATTTTAGGTTTTGAAAGATTTCTCCCTGGAGGAGGACTTCCTTTAAATCAACAAAAGAAATAACTAACCTATATGTATCAAGTCCTATCTACACTAATTCTAACTACTTATGGTAGTCCTAACTATTCTAATCTATCCTACAGGAGCATAATAAAAGAGATTAAACATCATATATAGATTCCAAGTCCAAATGAATCTATTACTGAGTTCATCGATGAACAAGGATGTATTTAAGCTTACTTGAAATCTAATTGTTCATACAAGAATACACATTCCTGTTTGTACAAATAAAACTTGCGACTAATGTTTAATATAGCTTCGAATCGAATACTGCTCATGAGTTAACCATGATAACAAGTTATATTCAGATAACCAAGACTATTCATAAGTTATTTGTTATCACTATGCACAAAAACAAAACATATATATCCTCATGCCAATCACAACACCCTAATTCTAAACATAAAAGAAAAAGGAAAATGAATCTGAAAAAAGGCTTCTTCTTGACCGAAATAGTCTTCTTTATTAGCATAATAAAATCGACCCCTCTTCTGCCAAAAAAAATCCCCCTCCTCTATCCAGAAGTGATACTTATGGAGAAAGAGAACTGACCATTGGTTTCTCCCGACCTTTAGCCTTCCCTCTTCCTTTCCATATTCAAATTAAAATATACAAAATGTAACAATTAATGAAACAACGAACAACATTGAAGCCATTGCTACTGGATTGTTCTATTTCCTGAAGAAAAATGAATGGATGTTGATAGAAAGAGGAATGACTGCATGCCATCCCTTTGCACACGTATTTACTGAATGTTATTCCTTTTTATTCCCTGCAGGAAAATGTAGACAGTGCACTCATTTTTCGACATCTGTCTTGATTTAAAGTGTATCTGGAGGTAATAATAACTTGATTCGATGTGTTCATATGTTTCTTCGATAGATTGCGAGGTAGAGTGATGTGTAGTTGTTTTCATCCATCGATCCTTATCAAACTTGCACAGATCCAGCAGATGAAGGAATTTTTCTAGGATCCACAGAAAATTGTACATATGAAACAAATATCTGAGCCCGTACCTCCTTTTCTTGGATAGGTATTTCCGGATGTAATATCCTTTTGTAAGTCAACAATTGCAATTGAAAGCTCTGTTACAAGAGTGGAAGGGCTGGAGGGAGGATAAGCAACAAGAAATCACCGTATTCTATTGTGTATCTCCCCACTGTGTATTCCTTCCCTATTGCTTGTCGTAAATTCCTCTGTTTCGGCTAGGTCTCACTTGCATATTTTCCCCGCAGCTATTCCTGATGCTTATGGATCAGCTCGTCGACCTCACTTTTCTTCTCTTCGTGCTCACCTATAGAAATAATTAACATTAGTTATGATTATGAGAGATACGATAGAAAAGCCTAAAACAAACCTTACCTTCATATAAAATTTCATAAAGAGACAGACTCTACAACTGGGGGTTATATGAGTCCCTCCGGCTCTAAATCTCAAGAGGGTGTGATGATGTTTTGGGGACTGATGATTAAAAAAAGATTGCAACCATAATCAATAAACCATTGAACCATTCAACTTTGAGGACATAATTCCATCTGACAACTATGATTATCATTCAGAGAGACGAAAGCTCAAACTTCTCAAGGGTCCCATTCAAATTTTCCCCCATACCAGGTTTTAATAGGGTGGTGGTTGTGGCCACAACAAACGCTAAAAGTGTTGTTCCATGGAGGGAACAACAAAAACTCAAAAAACACTCAAAAAAGTGTTGTTCCCTGGAGGGAACAACAAAAACACTCCAAAAAGGTGTTGTTCCTTTTAGGGAATAGCAATTATTCCCTGGAGGGAACAACAAAAACACTTGAAAGTGGTTGTGGCCACAACAGGGTAATGCAAACAAACCCAACAATGATGTTGGATGGGGTAAAAAGGAGTCTAAGAGGAAAGTAAAATTTCAATGCAAGTTATGCAATGGAGATCATTTGACTCATCTTTACCTAAAATCCAATATTCTCAGCGCTTATTAGTGCAGCAGGGGTCTTCTAGCTCCCAAGCTATGCTAACTAACCCTTTTCCTCAAGGGTAACAGTTACTTGCTGGTGCGAACCCTAGTACTGATACCCCCATTGGGTACAAATAGGAAGGGGAAATACATAAAATGTTTACATGATGAGTTCACATATTGATGTTTCTACATGGTCACATGATTATGGTGAATCGGAATCATCCAACGCTAAGTCTACTCCCGATGTTTCAGAGCCACTCCATATCGAGAGGCTCGTAGTTGAGTCTATACCTCAGATGTTGAAAGGCTCCACAAAATGCTCGACCATTAACCCTAATGATAAGGTAGCCTAGAACTACTCGATTGTAGAAGATCTAGCTTAGAGTCCTTGTTTTATGTTGGTGTTACAGGTACTCCAGTCGTGCCCCGCACAAAGGAGTGCATTACTCACTGCGATTGGAGCAGCTGACCCAAAAATTTCTCTTGTTCTTAGATTTAATATGTCAAACATCAAGAAGATACTCCCACATCATATGGATTTTCAAATTAAGTCTAAGTATCAAAAGACCAATACCTTTTGAACGGAAATCAGTGAGGGAGTTTCCACATGTGTAATGTCCATATCATGTTGGAAGGCTATTGGATCTCCTCGGGTTGTTCGTTCACCTACTCTATTGTAAACATTTGATGGTCATTCGCATAGACAACATGGGATTATTCCAACCTTTCCCCTCTATGTTGGGGGTAAGGTGGTAAATATTGAAGTAGATATAGTTGACGCGAATCTGGATTGCAATATCCTTTTAGGTAGGAACTGGATTAATGAGATGGGTGCTATTGTATTGTCATTATTTTGCATCCTTTGTTTTCCTCATGAAGGGAGAATTGTAAAGGTTGATCAGATGGATTATTCTCCTGGTGACTCCCACACATCTTCTAAATCTACTATTCTATTAGTAGATAATCCCGAGTAGCCTATAGAGATTTTATGAGTTGGAAGGTACTCTTCCTTAATGGGTACTTTTGATCTTCCTACTCCTTCAGCTAGAATTAATGTTATTTCATCCTCCAAGGCACCTTCTCAAAGAGACTTCTTTATATATCATTATTTTTTGGATCCTTGGCCCTTACCATCATCTACCACCACATTAGATGAGGCTAGGTAGGTGGAATGGCATGTCCTATCTCTGCAATAGAAATTTCTTATTAGTCTATTATTAACACTATAGACTCTGATCCTACTCCTTTTTCACCGAAGGAGATGGATGGGGATGTGGCTCCATCCTGGACTCTAGATTGAACTTCTGCTTAGGATTTCTTAGATACTATCTTTCCAAGTGAAGAAGCAATTCTAGAAGCAATGACAAGTTTTGAAGACCATGGAATGATTTGCATCGTCATTCATATTTCCTCCCTCATTTGCAGGAAGTAGAATCAAGTTTGCCTAGTTCTTCTACTAATGATGTTCATGTAGTTTAAACCCTTTGGCTCCATCACAGTTTTCTGTCAAAGGTAATAGGTTTATTATCTCACAAATTGTTCCAGTTAAAATCTCTAGGAATCCCAACATTATTGAAAATATCTTCATTGGAGTTGGTTGTTCCCCTAAAGAAGTTCAAACTTATACCAATCTCTTCAAAGAGTTTTGTGATGTGTTCCCTTGCTCTTGTGAGCAAATTCCTGGAATAGATCCATCTACAGTCCCCAGAATGACATCAAGACGTATGAAAATGCAAAACCTATTCATCAAAAAACTTCGACCGGTAAACCCTAGAAAAGCAGCAGCTATCAAAGATGAAGTTGAGAAGTTGCTTAAGGCGGGTTTCATATACCCCATTCATTTAGCTATGCGGGTCTCTAATCCAGTGCTCATCAAAGAAAAGAAAGGAACAATCCGTGTATGCATTGACTTTAGGGACCTAAATAAGGCTTGTCCTAAGGACAATTACCCCATGCCCTTTATTCATCACATTATTGATGAATGTGCGGGTAATGAAATTTTCTCATTTAGGGACGAATTTTCTGGTTATAATCAAATTACTATCCATCTAGAGGATCAGCATAAGACAAATTTTATTTGTCCCTGGGATACATTTGCATATAAAAATATGGCTTTTGGCCTCAAGAATATTGGAGCTACTTTTCAGTGGGCCATGTCATATGCTTTTCACGATATCAAGCACATTATTGAAGCTTACTTGGATGATTTAACTGCTTGTTCTCAAAAGAGAATTGACATCCTAAACATATTCGATTTATTTTTGAATGATGTCATTTTCATAAAATCTGGTTGAATCCGAATAAGAGTGTTTTCACCGTCACATCCGGTCGGTTGTTGGGATTCATCATGTCGACTAAAGGGATTTGTGTAGATCCCTTCAAGGTTGAGGCAATACATCAGTTGCCTCCCCCTTCCTCTATATGCCAACTTCAGAGTCTCCAAGGGAATACAAATTTCTTAAGGAGATTTATAGCCAATTATGCCAAGATCTCAAAAGGATTTATGAGATTGCTTAAGGAAGGGGTCCCATGTCGATGGGATGATTTCGTACAATGCTCTTTCGATGCTTTGAAAAAACAATTAACCTCTACTCCTTTGTTGAGTTCACCTTATTACAGTAGAGATTTCCTCTTATATATCGTTGTAGAAGAATTAACTATTGGTATGGTTCTGGTTTAGGAAGATGATGCCTTATGTGAGCAATTAATCTACTATCTGAGCCGAGGCTTGGTAGGTCCTGAACTGTGCTATTCTCCCATTGAGAAATTAGCTTTGGCAACATCCCATGCTATCCAGCGGCTTATACATTACATTTTGCTTCAAAAAACTTTTGTCTTAGCAGTTGTCAATCCATTTCAGTTTGTTCTCAATAGGTGAGAGATTGGGGGAAAATATAATAGATAGATTGTCATTTTACAAGAATTCAACCTCAAATTCATGTTGGCTAAGTCTAAGAAATATTTAGTATTTGCAAAGTTGATCTCAGAGTTTCCTTGTGATGAAGAAATCGTTTATGAGGAAACATTTCCTGATTAACATATGTTTCTTACCTCCTCGCATGATCCTTGGTATGGGGATATCTTTATATATCTCTCAACTTCAAAATTTCAGCTCTCTTTTTCCAAGGAAGAATGTAGAAAATTGTGTCACCTCGCTAAAAGTTATATTATTATAGGTGGCACTTTATATCATCACAAGGTTGATTCAATCCTTAGACACTGTTTAACCTTGGAGGAAGCTGAGTCCGCGCTCAATGATTTCCACATTGGAGCTTGTGGTGGTCATTTATCTGGGCTTGCTACAGCTCAATTTGTTTTACAAGCAGGCTACTTTTTGGCTTCAATCTTCAAAGATTGTAATGAAGCGGTCAAGAGATGCCATCCCTGTCATGTTTATACTAAGAAAATGTGCACACATCTAGCTTTGCTTTTCCCTATGATTACCATCGACCCTTTCACGAAGTGGGGTATTGATTTTACTACTTGTAATCTACCTTCGGTAGGAAATCACAAGTATATCATCATAGCCATAGACTACTTTACTAAGTGGGTTGGGGTTTTGCCTACTTTCAAGAATGATGGTGAAACATTAGCCTTGTTTCTCTTCAATCAAGTTATATCCCGATTCGGTATTCCTAAAGAGATTGTCTCTGACTATGGCAGTCATTTCCAAAATTAAATGATGTTTGAATTGGCCCTCAAGTTGGGTTTCTAGTAGGAGCATTCATATCTATATTATCCTCAGGCCTATGGGTAGGTTGAAGCCGTGAACAAATCCCTTAAAATCATCCTGTAAAGGATGATTAACAAAGCTAGATCCAATTGCCACATCATGTTATATATGACACTCTGGTCATACTGAATGTTAGTTACGACTGCCACTGGTTTTACTCCCTTTCAACTAGTGTATGGGTTGGAATTTATTTTTCTTGTAGAATGTGAAATTCCTTCCTGATATGTCTAGTCCCAAAGAACACCTCGTTCATTTGGAACATCTCGATGAGTAGCATCGAGATGCCACCATAATCAATGGAGCTCATAAGAGGAGCGTAAAAATTCAATACAATAAAGTTGTCCATCCTAGAAATTTTTCTAAAGGCAACCTTGTCCTTGTCTACGATCAAGACAAAGATTCCTTAGGGGTAGGCAAGCTTAAATCTTTGTGGTACAAACCCTTTATTGTCAAAAAAGTTTTCAAAAAGGGAGCTTATGAATTCATTGATTTTGAAGGAATCAAGTTGGTGAAGCCTAGAAATGGGCTCTACCTTAAGAAGTACTTTGCTTAGGCTTCGGCCTAGCATTTACTTGATTATATATATTGTATCATTGCTTATATCTATCTATCAGTTTTATTGATGTTGGTATTTTTTAATATGCTTTTGCAGGTATCAATGGATGATTTGATATATTTAGGGTTCGCTGATGGTGCCAGTAGAGACACCTAGAACCTTGCTTCTACAACTTGGGTGATTTATTATCCATCTGGCCAGTTGTTGGTTTCGAGAGGAGTATGTATCAGTCCCGCTTCAAATAATATCACCAAATATACTGTTGTTATTAATTTACTATCTGAGGCAATATCTCTTGATATTGATTCATTAGTAGTTTATTTAGATTCACAAATGGTGATATCTCAGTTGAATAACATCTATCGTGTGAGAGATCCTTATTTATATCACCAATTTCTCAGAGTGCATTTATTACAAAGAGCATTTGTTTATATCACATTGTTTATATTCCACGATCAAAAAATTCCTTAGCAGATTATATCGCTAATCAACCATTGGATAGGCATTTAAATCATTCATCACATTAAAACATCACAAATAATCGAAGTATCATCTATATATATATGGTCATCATGATAAAACTATTTGTAGATAGATAGAGTTTTTTGTGTCCAAAATAATATACAAAATCGGGACAAAATATCCTACAAAATTAGGGCTTATGCCCATCATCGTGTCTAATAAAAAAATACTTGATCATCTATCTAGTGATACTCCTCAGGATGAGTAGCAAGAAAGAAAATGATGGCATTGGCCACGCGCCGAAATAGTAGCACCCAATCCCATGGTACTCCCACCATGTGTGATTGCATCTCCTCTGGTATGTCCTCTATGGCCACCATGGGTTCGTGGTGAGTTAACCTCACCAAGTTTCTTTGGACTGCATGGAGGGTCCTCATAGTCTCTGCTATGGCCCCTTCGATGTCTCTTCCACGATGCCTGCATCGAGGAAGACCATTAGGTCTCGCTAGTCCAACCTTTATGTCATGATCAATAATTTTGTAAGTATTTTGTCTCATCAAAAATATTTTTTAGTTCGTTTATACTTAAAATCCAAAAACATCTTAAAATTCAAAAAATCATAATCATTTATACCTATGGCACCCTATGCTATGTTTGGTGGCAACACTAGATCTGAATCTCCTCAGAAATCCATTCCAATATAAGGGTAGTTTCAACTGCAATGACCTGTTGTTCTCACCAAAGGAAAAACTCATCATTAAATGTAGGCCTAGGAAGCTCACCGCCCCCTAGTCGTTTCATCAAGTCAGCACACCTACTCATCTGTGGATCTCTTGCGCTGCTGATGGTGGATAATACCTTGGGATGAAGCCCAGGTACTCTCTCAAAAAATAAGGAACACAATATGGTTTTTTATCCAAAGTTCTTCGTTCGACCCTTCTAGATAGACGTAAGTTGTTTTTCATATTGGCTAGTAGAGGTGTGCACCAATCGAAGACTGTAGTGAGACAATCCACTGCAAGACTCAATGGAACAAGAAGCCTAGTGTAGAGCAGCGACACCATTTACCCTGGCTATGGTAAAAAGCAAGATTATCAGTGATAAACTCTCTACATGCTTGATTGGAATCTGACTTCCAATCGTTTTAGTGTTTCCAAGATAGTATATGTGGACATATTCTTCTACACTAAGACTACCTCTTGTCCTTTCGGTTCAGTGGAATTTCTCTCCCCTCTGAGAGAGACCCGTGATGAAATAGATATCCACTATTTCAATCCTCAGGGGCATCTCATCAATCAAAAAAGCATCTTCTTCTGCACTCTAGTAGTGGATTAATAAATCAAGCAATCTGGTATTTTCGTTCATATTTGGCATTTTGAAGAATTTTAACAATCCACATCCTCGTAAGGTATCCAATGCATTTTGATCCTCCATTACCTGATTATCAATTTCACTATGCTCTCTTTCACACCAAGTAATTGACATCCTGCAAAAAATAATGTTTTGAATCATTAAAATCATGTTTTTAATTTTGAATTTGCACACACGCGAGTTCGTTATTAACACAGTTGCGTATAGGAATTTCCTATACGTGGGTCACATGTATCCAACTCACGTGTACGCAGAGAATTTTTTTTTTAAATGACTCCTTACAGTCACATTTATGATAAAACATCTCAAAAGCATGAAAACTTATCAAATGTTCAATTAGAAGGTTACCTGGAAGATTTGAGTAGTTTGAACAATTGATTTTGATGGAGGAATCTCACTTTGTTTCTTCTCCACAACTCCTTCACCCAATTGCTCAAAACAAAAATGAGAAATTGTGAGTTCTAAGTCCTTATATAGGTTGAAAAATGAAAATTATTTTTTCTAAAGTTGATTTTTCTTTCGTGGACTTTTTGACACTTTGGCTTGGAGTGTTTGGATGGGTTGTTTTTACAGGATACCTTCGAGATTTTTTGAGAAATTGCTTCGATTCCTGTTGAGATTTTTTGTTTTAGTCAAATAGGCAAAAATCTCCGAAGGATGACAACAATAGGGATTCAGTTCCTAGATTAGCTCCAGGTTGTTGGGAGGGAGTTAATGCCTCCTATATTTGATGTGAGGGAGTTATGAGGCTGTTAGATTCTCTAGGCTATATAACAGGCAATCATTCGGATGATTTGCTAAGAGAGTGTGAAGATTTCTTGATGTAATCTCCAATTTGAATAATATATTTATGATGCCTATGTTTGGTGGATGTAGCCCAGATTGGTTGGGTGAACCACGTTAAAATCTGTGTCTTATGTGCTTGTTTATTTTTCCTGCTGTGTGTTTAATTAAGTTTGCTGTGCACCTGATCCAACAATTGGTATCAGAGCATGTTGGAGGTGCTGTGGATTGCTGTGCGTGGCGTCCTGGAGTCTGCGTGCTGGACGTGCTGAGATTACCTGCGTGTGGGTTGCAGTGCGTGGTGGACTGCTGGCTTGGTTATTGGCGCTGCCTGGTGACCGTGCTGTGTGTTGGTTGCAGTTTTGTTTTTTAGTTTGCTGCGTTGAACATTGCTGGAGTGGTGAGGTGGCATATGTGGCACGGATATGTGGCACAGAGGCAGCGCACCGCTGGAGTACAGTAAGCACAACGGCGTGTGGGTCGATGGTGTTGTGACAGCGCTGTATCATTCAAAGATATAGAGCAGTCTAATTAGTAGCTGATGTGCGCGGTATATTTGTGTTTCCAATTTCACTTCTTCGGAACCACAGGTTTGAAGTTTGAATTTGTTTTATTTTGTCAAAAAAAATAAAAACAATTGAAATTTTTGGTAGCCGGCACCGAAATCCGACAGCTTAGTGAAGAGCGCTTGGGAATGCACAATATGTAGAACATTTCATTTGGCACATTGGGAGCACCATTTTAATTATTGGGAGCACTATTTATCCGATTTGAAAACCAGCGTTGTGTTTTGTTTTAAAAAGCAGCATGGGTATTTTGTTTTATAAAACAACATGATTGTTTATTAAAAACGATGCGGATATATTCTACAACGGAATTGATATATTGGTTTTAAAACAGCGTGGTTATATGTTAAAACCTTAACAAATGCCTGTATATACCTTTAAAGCATAGCTCGGATTTATGTGATAAACGGCGTGGGTTTATTTCTTGTTTTTGGCAAACTGCATGGCTATATAGTTTAACAACAGCATGACCATGTAATATAAAACAACGCAATGATATTCTGCGGGAACGAATCCTCGATTCCTTCGTTAGGAAGAAGAATGTGGCAGAATGCCGGTGTTTAACTCCTTGACTGGCCTTTGTCAACGCAGAATCTAGAGACCACAGGTTTTTCTTTTTTGATGCACTTTTTTGCCTACGCAAATGATCTGTATCCTTGTGTTTGGATTCATAACGACGACACTATATATATTTGCTGGTTGTTTTATATATATTTGCTGGTTGATCAAACTGTAGATTTGCAGCAGGATTGGTGAGCTCTAAGAAGATAGGGCAGTTTTGTTTTTTAAAGGCAAAAGTACAAAGGCACAGGCAGTTGTTTTTTTGTTGTGTAAAAACAAAGGCATAGGCAGGTTTTTTGGTTGTGTAAAAACAAAGGCATAAGCAATTTGTTTGTTTTTTGGAGATTATTGTGTTTTTGTTGATACAAATGGCAAAAACTCAAAGTGCCCTTAGTACATCAGATATCCTTGACTTTGACGATGTTCTTGGAGCCTTGTTGGCTGAGGAGACGAGGAAAAGGTCGAATGCAGACACCTCCACATCAGAGGTAATGATGGCCAGAGGTCGCTCACGAGAGAGACACTCTGGGGGAAAGCATAGCGACTCTCGTTCAAAATCCAAAGGTAAGAAGCCCAAGGTGAAGTGCTGGCATTGTGGCAAGGCTGGACATCTGAAAAAGGATTGCTGGAAGCGAAAGCAGGCTGCTAAAGAAGGCTCTTCGACAGAAAAGAAGGAAGCCAACACCACAGATACAGGTTCAGTATCTGGTTCAGGTATGAGTGATGAAGTATTATCAGTTAAAGTGTCAAATCATGGTCACCATTGGTTGTTAGATTCCGGGGCATCAAACCACATGTGTATCCATAAAGAATGGTTTAAGGATTATAAATCAATTAATGATGGTGTTGTGTACATGGGTAATGATGTAACATGTAATATTGTTGGGATTGGGAGCATACAACTACAAATGTTTGATGGGAAAACAAGAATATTAACTGATGTAAGGCATGTACCAAATTTAAGGAAAAGCTTGATTTCATTAGGAGCACTTGATTCAAATGGGTATAAAATGTAATTCAAGGTGGAGTAATGAAAATTTACAAAGGCATCTTACTAGTTATGAAAGCTAAGAAAGTAGGAAATCTATTTCAGTTAGAAGGAGGTACTGGGTCAGCTTTTGTGTCCACTGTGTCTGCACATGACAGTAATTCCATTCACTTATGGCATCAAAGATTGGGGCATATGATTGAGAGAGGGTTGAAAATTTTGGTTGATCGCAAGTTACTTCCAAATTTGAAGTCTGGAAAATTAGATTTCTGTAAGCATTGTCTGTTTGGTAAACAAAGTAAACAAAATTTTAAAACAGGCAAACATACTAGTAAAGGCATACTTGATTATATCCATTCAGATGTTTGGGGTCCAACTCCTACAGTGTCATATGGTGGCTCATCTTATTTTGTATCATTCATTGATGACTTTTCTCGGAAAGTTTGGGTCTTCATGTTGAAAAAGAAGTCTGATGTTTTTACAGTTTTCAAGTAGTTTAGAGCATTGGTAGAAAACAACATTGGTAGAACAATAAAGTGTTTAAGAATTGACCATGGTGGTGAGTTTACTTCCAAGGAGTTTGACAGCTATTGCAAGGATGCAGGGATCGAGAGACATAAGACCACGGTTTATACTCCTCAGCAGAATGGAGTTGCTGAACACATGAACATGACTCTTCTAGAGAGAGCAAGGTGTATGCTGAGTAACGCCGGGTTGCCGAAGGAGTTGTGGACGGAAGCAGTGGCAATTGCTTGTTATGTGATAAACCGATCTCCATCAATGGCAATAGACTGCAAGGTTCCGCAAGAGGTATGGACAGGACACCCTTGTGACTATTCTAAACTCAGAGTGTTTGGTTGTGATGCATATGCTCTAGTGCCTAAACATCAGCGAACTAAATTAGATCCAAAGTCTAAAAGGTATATCTTTGTTGGGTATGGTGATGGAACAAAAGGATTTAGATTGTGGGATCCTACTACCCGCAAAATCATCATCAACAGAGATGTAAGGTTTAATGAATCCTCTCTTGTACAGTTAGATGTAGATAGAAGATTGAAACAGGATGATGTATCTGATTTCCAGCATATTCAGTTTGACAGCATTTCTAATGATAGTCATAATGACCATAGTTCAGATTCTAGTCATGAACAGGTTTCAGAATCAGATTATGAACAGGGTTCAGATGGAGGACATGAACAGGTCTCAGATGGCGATCATGAAGAAATTCCTACAGTTGATAGACAACCAATTGTGGAAGCACCAGAAACATTCTTAAGGAGATCTACAAGGATCAAACGCCGTCCGAGAAGGTATGATGATTCAGTTGCTTTGATCGCTAATGATGATGAACCTTTGTGTTATCAGGAAGCTGTAGAAGGTTCAAATAGTGACAAATGGAAAGCAACCATGAAGGAAGAAATGATGGCCTTGAGTAAAAATGGCACATGGGATCTGGTGGAGCTTCCGAAAGGAAGGAAAACTGTGGGATGCAAATGGGTGTTCAAGCTGAAACGGGGTGTGAATGATACGGAAGACAGGTACAAAGCTCGGCTGGTTGCAAAAGGGTTTTCTCAGAAAGCTGACATAGACTTTCATGAGATTTTTTCACCAGTGGTTAAAATTGTTTCAATTAGAATTGTGTTAGCATTAGTGGCTTTGTTTGATTTGGAGTTGCAGCAGTTAGATGTTAAGACTGCATTTCTACATGGTGATTTAGATGAGGAAATATATATGGAACAACCGGAAGGGTTTGTTCAGCATCGCAATGCGAAATTTGTCTGCAGGCTCAAGAAGTCATTATATGGCCTGAAGCAGTCGCCTCAGCAGTGGTATAAGAAGTTTGATTCTTTCATGTTGAGTCAGAAATATGTTAGAAGTGAATATGATCATTGTGTTTATTTCAAACAATTGAATAATGGCATGTTCATTATATTAGTGTTATATGTTGATGATATGCTTTTAGCAAGCAAAAGCATTGAAGAAATCAACAGGTTGAAGACTCAGATGGCAAGGACATTTGATATGAAAGATCTAGGAGCCGCAAGACAGATTTTGGGCATGGAGATTTTCAGAGACAGGGGAAATGGTAAGCTGTGGCTATCACAACAGAAGTATGTTGAGAAAATACTTTTGAGGTTTGGTATGAACAATGTGAAACCTGTGTCGATCCCTTTAGCTTCCCATTTTAAGCTTTCTTCGAGTTTATGTCCTAATACAGATGAAGAAAAGGATTATATGTCTCGAATTCCATATGCCAATGTAGT
>APFE031321220.1:49214-65892 GCA_000404065.3 Pinus taeda | reverse complement strand
CTAGATTAGCTCCAGGTTGTTGGGAGGGAGTTAATGCCTCCTATATTTGATGTGAGGGAGTTATGAGGCTGTTAGATTCTCTAGGCTATATAACAGGAAATCATTCGGATGATCTGCTAAGAGAGTGTGAAGATTTCTTGATGTAATCTCCAATTTGAATAATATATTTCTGATGCCTATGTTTGGTGGACGTAGCCTAGATTGGTTAGGTGAACCACGTTAAAAGCTGTGTCTTATGTGCTTGTTTATTTTTCCTGCTGTGTGTTTAATTAAGTTTTCTGTGCACCTGATCCAACAATTCCATGACTGCTGACCCGTCATGGTAGGTATCACTTTCTTACTGGCATATAGGTTAGGAAATATCACTTTCCACTACACTTTTCATACTAGCCTCCATACTATGATATTTTTGCCATAGGATCAACCCCATCATGTCTTGATTCAGAAACCATTTTCACTCGTTGACTTATAAAATCATGATATGATGGTAGAGCCAACCTTTACATGGGCATCTTAGTTAGATCCTTGCTAGTGTATGTTGCCCATGCTACTATACTGAGTAGGCTTGGGAGTCCTCTTTAGTCCCGCCATGACTTATGCGTTGGAGACTCATTCACTTTCTTCTTCGCTATTTTCTAGCCTTATACCCTAGAGGCTCCTTTGTGTTGATTTGTACTACTACATTGCATGTTGACCATTTGTACCTTTTGGCCTTGAGACGGCTTCACTTGGACTCATGTTTAAGCCACCTTTTGACCATGTCATCTTGAAATCAACCTTGCTATCACTTAGCTTCTGTAACTTGACACACCTTTTTACCCGTGAAAAGAACATTCCTTTGAGTGTCATTGACCAGTTTCATCACCTTGGATTGAGCATAGGAATGTTCCCCTCTTAGGAACTAGCGCATCTGTATCTGGACACTCATTCTTTCCACTGTACCATAGTACTCTTTTATTATTTTTCAGGCTTTATGAATATGAAAAAGACAAAAAAAATTATATATCCCAAAAAAGAGAGGGAATGGGGCATTATTTCCATAATTGATGGCAACTAGAGTAAGTTGTGTCATTGTTGAACAAAGCACTGAAAAAATAAGTCTATCCTCCAATGTGATGGGCTTTAGTTTGACTTAGGAGAGCCTTAACCTTGTTATTGACTTAGTACTCCTCTGATTGGTTATCTCTTCCAATCATATGGAGAGTTTTCTTATGCCTCTTGCATGACAAACTTATACAAAGTTATCATATGCTGCCATGTAGTCACATTTGAGTCATGCTTTCGTTCAAGGGAAGTAAGCCTAAGTCGGCCTTTTTGTGGTGTCCCTTAATCTATTTTTCAATCAACCATCCCTAGTTTTTAAAGTCATGTTCGTTATCACATCAGCTATTCAGTCCTTTGCTTGTGCTAGTTTGAGAAGGTCTCCATTGACTTCTTACTAGTGAGTCTTGCTCTTATCGACTACAAAAAATTTCTCTGACAACAAATCTAGAGCTGCACCCTGGACCTATTTTCATTATTGATAAGGTCACCTTATGCTCAACATTGATTAGTATCATGGGTCTTTGACTAAGTGGTTTCCCTTGTGTTCGACATCAGCTTTCATTATCACACACTGGGATTCGTGTAGTACCTTGGTTTCCATTTGACCCTATTAGTGGAAATGTGCTTTGTTTGGGTTACTACACCTTTATTCCTCTAATTCCTTCCATATTATTGGCCTACAGGTTACACTTGCGCTGGATTGATGAAGAATGCCTTAATGCCTTCCTTCTACCAGATCTTTTCCCATCGACTTCAACTCATTGTTATAGGAACAAGATCTAGAGTCCATTTCATAGTACCTTAGGGTTTGCAGTCATCAATGGCAAAATCCTTCACTATCGATAGTGGGAAAACATCACTGTCTCCTGATTGATAGATTCTTCCATGTGTTTAACTACAGCTAATTTATTCGCACTTGTTAGATTGTACTGGGTACCTTGATTCTCATCTTCATTATCAGTGAGTAGTCTCGCGTTTGTTAACGGTATACATCAATGATTGATAATCAAATGATTTCTCAAATGGTCGACTTCAGATCATTTATTCCCATTATGTAGAAATGTACCACAGTAGTAGGTGAATACCTCAGGTTTTCATCAGCATTTCTTGGTTCACTTGTCAGTTGCTCATGTTTCTTCTTGTTGACACCATCCACCTTATATGTTGTAGTTCCTTACAACGACATCCTATATGTTGGCACCTGTGTTGTAGTGTAGTACCATTTATTCCACCATTTTACTTGGTACTCTTTTCGGTTAGCTTTATGAATTCAATGATCAGCTTCCTACTTCAGCATCATTGATCAGTTCTTTATATGTGATATTGAGACATGTATTTATCTGGATATGATCAGATGATCCACTATGTATTTTCAGTTCCTTTATACTTGTATGCGTATTGGATCTGATTTTGTACTTGACATGTGGACATGCTTTATTATCTTTGAGCATGGGTATGCGTGCCTCAGACAACAATTTCCTTTTGATCTCCTTCACTGGCTTGGCAGGCTAAATTTTGGTGAAATCCTCTCCAGTCTCAACATGATTCCTTTTATACACTTAATACATTTTGGCTATCATGTACCCCTTCTGACCTCATATACTAGGGGGCATCTGTTATAGCACTATTTACCACTCTTGGTAGACCATATGCTCTGGTTATGGCCTAGGGCAACCCTTCCTTTCCATACTTGGTCCAAATTCTTAAAAACAGTGTTTTATTTCTCATACGCTACTTTTCCCTATGTTAAAAGTGTGTACACGCGAGTCAGTATATACCCAACCCCCGTATATGTGTTAAAACACTTAAAAATAATAAATTTCCCTAAATTTAGGCAAAGTCTACGAGTTTTACCTGTTACTCACCTGCTATATCCTATGGCCCAACTGTTTCCCAACTGAAAAAACTAATTTGTAGAAGTATAAATGAACCTCCATGGGAAGGCCTAAGGGGAGAAGAGATGAGATATTGATATTGTAGTTGATTGATCCCTGATCAAGTCTAAAGAATTCCCTGTGCCTCCTGCACTCCCCAAGTTATAGGAAACATTTTTTTCCTCTTTTGAGATGTCCTTCATCCTTCTTATGACATCCTTGTGTGTATCGATGGAGGAATATTGCTGAGGATGGGATAGGACGGACCTAGAGGACGGTCCGCTTGGCACTGTAGGAAGACTCGACTTCTAGTTTTCCACCTTTCATTTAGCTTACATCAATAAAGAAATATTGTTTTGTTCCTAATATTTATCGTGTTTATGCATTGATTCATGTTGTGATTTGCTTATAAATCTTATATTAATGTTTAATTCCTCATTTTCTTATATGATATAACACGTATACATGAACATGCTTTCTATTACTACAGTTGTATATACTTTTCTTAAATAAGTTATAGGTTTTGAATGTGGAAGAAGCATAGGGTTTGGACCCTACGGGATCGACACCAAACGTAGGACCTCTGAGTAATACCACTACTTCCCCGTTCAATAGTTTAAGCATTTAATTGTTTGTCTACACATTGCTTCCTATTGTATGCCCTCCACTCTATTGGGGTTTTCAACCCAAGGCCCTAGGGTGTTCCCTCCTAGACCATTTACTACCTACCACACCTCTGAAAACCATTAATTGTATTGATTTGAATCATATGATGAATGGTGGGAAGGTCAATGGTTATGTTTGATTAAACAAAATGGATTCCTTTGAAGCTTGGGTGATATATTTATAAAATGAATTCACAGATGTCATGTTAAGTAAGAATAAGATTGAGGTGAAAAATACCGAGGTAAAAAGGAGGCTTACAAGTGTGAAATGAGGTGACAGGTGAAGGTAAAAGGAGGCTCAGAAAAATGAAATTTGACAAAAGGAATTGAACCAGAGAAAAAAGTCACTTATGTTCATTTATTTTCCGGTATGTTGCCACAAAGGAATATTTAAATTATTTTGAGATTAAAAATAATTTTAATTATTTTTAAAATCAAAACAATGGGAGCAAAACCAACAACAATTTTACATAGATGATAGAGGAAAATTAATTATGAATGAAAAATGTACGTGAACATAAGATTTGGATAAATATTTATCCAAATATTTTACAAGGGTAAAAGGAAAAGTAAAAGCAAAAACACATGGATAAACAACACATGGTTTTGAAAAATCTATGGGGAGGCAAAAAAGCACAGAGTTTTGAAAATCCATGAGAAGGAAAATAAGGCATGGATTTAAAGGATTTCAAAACAAGACATAATTTCAAATAATGGATGGATAAAACAAGACATAATTTTAAATAATGGATGGATTTACAGAATGCAATTAGTTATTTGAGGATATATTTTTGAAGATTTCATTTAGTAAATCCATGAAAATAGAGAAATATGAAATTCATTTACGGAATATTTGAAAAAAATTTATAAAATATTTCCTTCTAAAATATTTTATGACATTGGTGAAGCATTGTCAAAGAGTGACATAAAATAATCAGTGAATTCAAGAAATTGACAGATTTTCAGGGATAGCTTTGCAAACCCCAGATTTTAAGGCATGGAATTATCAGTTGAAAGACAAATGGCAAAAAATCAACAACTCTAGATTTCAAGGCATGAAGATATCAACAACAAAGCAACAACCTTTTCAGTCCAAGTCATCACCAGAATCCTTGAAATCAGTGCCAGAGATCTTCAACAGTTTATTTCTCCTATATTCTTGTACTATTTTCGTAAACAATTTTTTTAGGATATTTTGTAGAAACATCTTGATATTATTTAAAATCAAGAAATTTTGATGAAAATTGTATAAATACTTCATATATTGAAGTACAAAGTGTTGTAACTCATATGAAGAAAGAAGATCCTTGATGTAAAGTTGTGCATGTAATGAAGTGATCATTTCCATTAATACAAAAAGTTTGTTCCAAGATTCATGTACTAGGAAATTGGTGAAGTTTCCTCTCTTGTAAAATTGTTATCTTCCTAGTTTTCCACATGTTTTTCTCTCTCTATTGTTTAAAGAAGATTAAGGGCTAAATTTGTTCAAATATACTCTGCTCTAGATTATAAACAATATCTATGTTTTCACTCTGATATTAAATATAGAATTCATCCTAGTATGCTCTATGTTTGGTTGAAACTAAGTCTTTTCATCCCATTCACCCCACAAATTCTCTAAAGATCCAAAATCTTGCCTACCCTGTCTTGTTACATATGTCTTGTAATTCTTGGATTTGATCACGCTAATACATATAGATAGATCCCTCTCTAAAGCTAAAAGGGCTAGATCCCAGCTTCCAAACTGGTTTTTTGGTCACCTCTGGGTTTCTCTGATAGCCTTGGAAAATTATGGAGTGATAACATTCTAGCGATGACACTGAGGATCAAGGTTTCATCATCCTTAGAAAAGAGTATCAAGTTTCATACTTGATTGTTGATGGTGGAAAATGATTAGACACAAGAAGGCTGAACCATTCACCTAGCGATTCCAATCAAGTTTGAACTTGATCCAAAGACTCCATTGTCAAAGAATCCATATTGCAAAATGCTCATGGTGACTCCACTACACGCTGATCAGGTTGCTTGTTAAACAAGATGACAGGGTATGTGGCAGACCCTATCTCTATTGAAGGTTTCAAGGAATATTGGGATGATTTTTATGATGATCAAATTGATGAGGCTTTCCCATATTTTTTGCCTATTATCTAGAGAAATGAAAATGTAACTTTGAAGCCAAGACCATATTTTTACTAGAGTTTGCTGAACAAATTAAGAAGGATCTTCGAGCCTTAGAAGTGCAAATTCAGGGCCACAATTTACAATGTCAAAATAATTTCTTTAAGAACCTTTTTCAGCCAAAACAAGAAGTGGTAGTGCTGCATTTTGATATTGAGGTTGAGGATTGTTTTGAGAATAGATCTGATGACTCACAGCTGAAACTGTATGATGGTAAAGAAAGCATATAGGAACTGCCCAAGCATGACCATAAATTTGCATAATACTTTGAAAATCAAACAATAAATCATGCCTTTCATGATCCCATAGTTGTCTATATGGAGGAATTGTTCACTAGAGAGTTCCAATTATGTTTCTATTGTTAGGATCAAGCTTATAATTAGTTTCTAGTTCCCTTACAAGCTATAGTTTTGATTCTTGTTAAACATAGTCATGCAGTCGAGGTATTGGATCAACTTTTTGATTGGTTATATTGGAGATTTAACATTGCTTGAAATCAAGCATTTGGTTCTAAGCTGTTAGAATAGGTTTGTCTATACTTAAATAAGCTTACTAGGCAAGCATCGTTTTGAGCATTTAGCTTATAGTTTGTAGTATTCAGTATCATTTTCGGTTTGTACAGAGGTTTGAGTTTGAGGACAGGTCACAACTTGCAGGCTGAGGGGTGGGATGAGTACTGAATGGTTAGGCATTGGAGCTGTGGTTCTTTGTTGCCCTGCAGGGGGGCCAACATCCCTAGTTGGAGCCGATGTTAGCGCATGATAAATTTTAGCAAAATTTATACCCTTGACATGCTTAAGTTGGTATGCATAGTTTCATGCTCATTTATGAGGGTCTGACAAAATAAACAAAATTGAATTTTATACCCAATTTTCAATTTCCCTCATCAAATTTTTATTCAAGTTTAAAATAATTTTATTTGGGATATAAAATCATTATATTTAAATATTATTTTGGTTTTATATTTGAAATAAAATAATATGTTATAAAATAAAAGTACTCTCATCTCACACTCATTCTCTCATATATTTTCCTCATATATTAGCTATATTCATCTTACGTTATCCTATACTCCACCTTATCTGTTTCCATTTCCAGGTTTCCATTCAAATTACCATATCCATTAAATTCCCACTTCATATCCATAAAGTAAAAATAAAATTTTGTCCCTGCCTTTTCGACATTTAACCAAGGGGGGCTCCGAAAAAATGTTTTTCACTTTACCACTTTTTACAGTTTTCACCCTCTTGTTAATTTTATACCCTCCGTCCTAAACCATTTACTACCTACTCCCCTCAAAAAAACCATTAATTGTATTGATTTAAATCGTATGATGAATGGTGGGAAGGTCAATGGTTTTGTTTGATTAATTGAATTTCTCTAGAGTTGGAGCTTGGATTCCTTTGAAGCTTCGGTGATATATTTATAAAATGACTTTACCAATGTCAAGATAAGTAAGATTAATAATGAGGTGAAAAATACTGAGGTAAAAAGGAAACTTACAGGTGTGAAATGAGGTGACAGGTGGAAGTAAAAGGGGCCGCAACAAAAATGAAATCTGACAAAAGGAATTGAACCAGAGAAAAAAGTTGAACCAAAGAAAAAGTAACCTATGTTCATTTATTTTCTATGTTGGCACAAAGGAATATTTAAATTATTTTGAGATTAAAAATAATTTAAATTATTTTGAGATTAAAAATAATTTTAATTATTTTTAAAATCAAAACCATGGGAGAAAAACCAACAAGAGTTTTACAGAGATGATAAAGGAAAATGAATTATGAATGAAAAATGTATGGGAACATAAGATTTGGATAAATATTTATCCAAATATTTTACATGGTAAAAGGAAAAGTAAAAACAAAAACACATGGATAAATAACACATGGTTTTGGAAAATCTATGGAGAGGCAAAACAACACATAGTTTTGAAAATCCATGAGAAGGAAAAACAAGGCATTTAAAAGATTTCAAAACAAGACACAATTTCAAATAATGGATGGATTTAGGGGATGCAATTATTTGAGGAGATATTTTTAAGATTTCATTTAGTAAATTCATGAAAATAGAGAAATATGAAATTCATTTACGGAATATTTGAAAAACAATTATAAAATATTTCCTTCCAAAATATTTTATTACATTGGTGAAGCATTGTCGAAGAGTGACATAAAATCATTAGTAAATTAAAGCAATTGACATATTTTCAGGGATAGCTTCACAAACCCCACATTTTAAGGCACGAAATTTTCAGTTGAAAGACAAATGGTTGAAAATAAATAGCCCTGGCCACCAAATACGAATTCGGAGATGGAGCAGAGCGGACCTGTGACGAATGAGCGGCTAGGGTTTCGAAGATTGGGGTAGCAGAACAACGGAAGTGAGGCAACAAGGCCCGGGAGGAGTGAGGAGGCCCTAATCACTCGCGGGCAAAGACTAGCAGGGGAAAAAGAAAGGCGGAGGAGAGGAAGAAATCAGACGGGACTGAAGGAAAACATGGATGGAAATCAGGGGAGGGGAGAGATCCCCTCCTTCAAAAATGTGTTAGCTGGCGAAACCAGTGGAGGAGGGCAGCAAGGATTGCAGAAGGAAAATGACGAAGACATACCAGTCCTGGGAAGCCGATGGCAAGCAAGAATGGGGAACAGATGCTTACCTAGGGCACAGAAAAAACCAAGGTACGTTATCCCTAACAATAATCTGGAAGATTATCGCTGCTATATGAAGGATCATGCATTGATCTATAAGTTTATAGGATTTTGGCCATCTGAAAAGGATCTATCGAAATGGATTCAACTAAGATGGAAGCCAAAAGGACATATAGACCTGAAACTTGGAGCAAAGGGTTTCTTCACAGTCATTTTTGCAAACCTCGAAGACAAGGAGAGAATATTCGAGGAAGGACCATACTTCATGAACAATGGTGGATTATTTATGCGGCACTGGGAAGATAGATACAACCCAGATGCAGAAAAGCTACTGGCAGCACCCATATGGGTCAGATTGTTTGGGTTACCTATGGAATTTTGGGACCCTGAGGTACTGGAAGGGATTGGGAACTCGATTGGAGCTTTCGTCAAAGCAGCATAATCGACCAAAAGGGGAAAATACACATCCTACGCAAGGATTTTTGTGTATATGAACATAGAAGAACCTTTGCCAGAATATATAGAGGTGGAATACCATGACGAAATATGGCAGCAGCCAATAGATTATGAGCACATCCCCTTTAGATGTCGCAGGTGCCATGTGTACGGACATCTATTTAGACAATGCCCACAAAACAGAGAAGGGGAGGCAACAAGAATTATAGAGGAGGAAAGAAGGAAAGTAGAAGGGTCGGATACAGGAGAAAGAGGTTTCAAGGAAGTTCAGAGAAGACAAAAACCAAGATCAGAGGGAGCACGAGGGCAACCAAAAGGAGAGAACATACCTGCTGAAAATCAGAATAAATTCCAAGTCCTTCAGGATGAGGAGGAGGAAACAGAAGATGGAAAGAAGGCGGAAGGGGATAACGAGAATGTTCCAATGGAAATCATAACTGAGACCACAAGTAAAAATATCAGCCAGACCAGAGAAGTAGAAGTAGAGATGGGAGAAAGCCAGGAGAACATAATGGAACAAATGATGCAGGGAGCAGACAAGCGAAAAGAAAATGGGACCGAAGAGGAAAGAATAATGAAGAAGTTGCTCCAAGAATGGAAGAACCTAGATGAAAGATTCATTCCGGAATCACAGAAACAACAATATAAGGAAGCATTCCAAAAATACAAGGAAAATAAAGGTTGCATGGCAGAGACCGGACCAGATCAATCAGGAACTCAAGGAAATCAAAACATTGGAATGGACAGAAGTGGCAAAGGAGGTAGAAAGAGGGGTAGACGAACAATGAATGAGACGATTCAAACAATGGGAGAAACGCTGGTTAATTCAGGTAGAGTGATACCTCTGTCAGAGGTATTTCAACAACCTTCAAAAAGTTATAAATGATTATTACAAGTTGGAATATAAGGGGACTCAATAGTAAGGGCAAGCAGAGATATTTGAAGGAGAGATTGAAGAAGGACAAGCCTACCATAATGTTAATTCAGGAAACAAAAATGGATCAGCAACAACTACAAGAAATTATGGAAAAGATGAGACTAAAATATGAAGTAATGGCTCAAGATGCAGTGGGTACAGTTGGAGGTTTAGCGATTATATGGAATCCAGAGGAGGTTATTTTTGAAAACTGGATTAGCCTCCCCAGAATACTATCAGGTGTGTTTAGGTTGACAGGAATGGAGGAAATAATTCTTATCTCAGGGGTTTACGGCCCCCACTTACCCAGGGACCGGAAGGAATTCCTTAAGAATATATAGGCAGTAAGGCGAATAATTCCTGATAACTTATGGATAATAGGAGGGGATTTTAACTTGATCCGTGACTTAGGTGAAAAGAAAGGAGGCATAAGGCGACCAGATCAGAGCATGGAGGATTTTAATGAGTTAATAACAGAACAAAGACTAGTGGATACCCCCACAACTAACGGCGTCTTCACCTGGAATAACAGGAGGGGTGGGAAAAACCAGATAGCTTCGAGGCTAGATAGGTTTCTCTTGTCTGAACAAATTTTGAACAGAGATGTATTCATAGAGGCGAAAATTCTTCCCGGTCTAGGCTCAGGCCATTGGCCGATCCGATTAGAAATTGATATCAAGAAAAACAATGGTAAGGAACCTTTTAGATTTGAGGCTTTTTGGCTTAGAAATTATGAGTTCTTAAATAAAGTGGAAGAATGGTGGACTCAAATTCAAGTTAAAGGGAAAGGAAAAATGCATACCTTCCAATTGAAGCTCAAGGAAATTAAAGGTAAAATTAGAAAGTGGAATAAAGAGGAATTTGGGCACATCATGGAGGAAAAACAAAAATTGGAGAAAGAGATGGAGGATATTCAGCAGCAAATAATCCTAGAAGGAAGGGATGAAGAACAGAGTAAAGAAGAGGGCAGAATAATAAATCAGCTGGAAGAAAGAAGAAAATAGGAGGAGATTATGTGGAGGCAAAAGTCAAGGATAAACTAGCTACGCGAAGGTGAAAGGAATACAAAATTTTTCCATCAAGCAATGATACAGAAAAGACAAAGGAATCAGATTTTTTCAATTAAAACTGCGGAGGGGGAAAGGGTAGTGGAACAGAAAGGAATAGAAAGAGTTTTAGTGGAGTACCATAAAGAGATCCTCACCGAAACACAAGAGGCATGAGGGGAAGCAATAGATCACATATGTAAGGAGATACCAAAACTCGTAACAGTGGAACAGAATAAGGCTTTGATGAGAGCGACTACTATGGAAGAGGTTGAGGAGGTGGTCATGAATATGAAAAAAGGTAAAGCTCCTGGACCCAATGGTTTCACAGTAGAATTCTACCAGGCAGGATGGCACTTCTTGGGGCAGGAAATCTTGGAAGCTGTCGAAGAGTCAAGACTGAAGCAAAACATCTGGCCAGGTATTAATTTGACCTTTCTAACCCTGATCCCTAAAAGTAACAATTCTGAGGATGCTCAAGGTTTCCGCCCTATAGCTTTATGTAATGTCATTTATAAGATCATTGCTACCCTGATTGTGAAAAGATTAAAACCTTTGCTTCTGAGTATCATATCTCCAGAACAAACTGGCTTTGTCGAGGGGCGACAAATACTGGATGGTCTAGTGGTTACTCAGGAGATGATACACTCCATAAATCAAAAGAAGCAGAGGGGAATGATGATAAAACTAGATCTTTCAAAAGCCTACGATCGCTTGAGATGGAGATACCTTCGTATGGTGCTTGAAGCTTATGGTTTCGAAAAGAGATGGATCGAATGGATATACAGCAGGATTTCAACCCCAATCTTCTCAATTCTGGTAAATGGTACCCCAACGAAGACTTTTAATGCATCAAGGGGTATAATACAAGGTGACCCTATGTTCCCCTTTCTCTTTATTCTGGCAGCTGAAGGGCTTGAAGAATTATCAAAAGAGAGCTCAGGAAAAAGAGAATCAGAGGATTGAAACCCTGGGGAAACAATCTGGCAATAACGCATCAACAATTTGTTGATGACATAATGTTATTTGGGGACGTCACCATAAAAGAGGTAAGGGTGATCAAGGAAGTGCTGGAAATCTTCATGGAGGCATCTGGAATGGAGGTTAATAAGGAAAAATCCTGTACTTTTATTTTTAACACCCAGGAGGCCATCAAATCTCATCTTACTAGAACTTTGGGCTTCAGATAGGGGGACCTCCCTACCAAGTATTTAGGGAACCAGTTGGATATACACCCCACCCGGATGAAAAAATGGCAGGATGTTATAGATAAAATCAAGAAGCGCCTGACAAGCTGGTCATTTAGATCTCTGAACATTGCCAGTCGAATAGTCTTGTTAAATTTTGTTCTGCAATCAATCCCTATATACCCTTTGTCCATCAGAGCAGCATCCAAAGGAGTGTGCACAAAATTGAAGGAGATATTTGGGAAGTTTGTCTGGGGAGGACCTAAACAACAAAGGAAATGGGCCTTAGTATCAGGGAAAAACCTGGTACAAAGGAAGGAGGAAGGAGGTTTGGGTATAAGGGATCCCAAAATGCTAAACAGGATCTTAGGTGCTAAATTATGGTGGAGATGGTTACAAGGAGGGAAGTATGTTTGGGAAAAAATATGGGAACTAAAATATAATATGCCGGAATCAATAGCAGGTAAGCTAAGAATTGAAGAAGTACCAAAAGGGTCCTCTATATGGGATTTAGCAAGTCAGAACAGAGATGTGGTCAATCAACATGCCTTCTGGGAGATTCGTGGAGGAAGCAATGCAAAATTTTGGGAGGACAGGTGGCAGCAAAAAGACAAAATGGCAGAGATACAAATCCTACAAGAGATTCAATAGAAAGCGAAAAGGGCAGGTATGGAGTACGTTAGAGACTACTGGAAAAATGAAGAGAACAGTGGAATATGGAGGACCTGGAGGAAATAACAGGAATGGTGTGAAAACATAAACTTAGAGATAGAGAAAAACTACATCAAAGAAGTAGAACTAAGAAAGATTAAAATCAGGCCAGGTGAGGACATCCTCAGGTGGGGAAGATTAATGAAAGGGACTTTTACAGTGAAGGAAGCCTACTACCTGACAAAAAAGCAAGAGAGGGAAGATGGTGCTATAGACTGGAGAACAATTTGGGAAGGAAAATGGTGGCCGAAAATTAGAATCTTCGCATGGCTGGTCAGTAAAGGAAGGATTCTAACCAGGGATAAAATCCAAAAGAGAGGATATTATGGGCCATCAAGATGCAGCCTCTACAGCAGTGAAATGGAAAATCAGGAGCACCTTTTAAATGAATGCCCTTATGCAGGAAGCGTATGGGAAAAGATCAGATCGCTCTTTGGGAAGAAAATGAGAGATCCTAGTAGCATTTGGAATACCATAATGCAATGGGGTAAAGGTCAATTTCACAGCAAAGTAGTAAGAAGAATCTGAAACTTAGCGGTTGGCTTTGTGATCTGGTTCCTCTGGAAAGAACGTAATAGGAGGATTTTCAGGGGTCAAAGCAATCAACATGAAAGAACTTGGGAGGAGGTGAGCAAAGTGATCAAAGAAACCGTTCTATCGGAGACATGGGAAGAGGAAGACTGGAAAATGAACCAAGAAGAAGGAAGAATAGCCTCTAAAATAAACTTGGAATTCAGCATGATCTACCCCAGAAAAGAGAAGAAGAATAACACTCAAGCCCAAAGCCCCAACCAATTTCGATATCCTAGGGAACATTTCATAAAACTGAACTTTGATGGAGCATCGAAGGGGAACCCTACTCCAGCAAGCCTAGGTGGTATATTTAGAGATGGTCAAGGAAAAACAAGGTGGGTCTTCGCGGAATGCGGAGGCAAGATGACGAACAATGAAGCGGAACTCTGGGCGGTCCATCAAGGCCTGAGAATAGCAGTAAGGAACATATATATGAACCTGGAGATTGAAGGGGACTCGCAGATAACGATATGGATGCTGCGAAAACTAAAGGATGGAAGGTGCTGGGAGAAAGTTGCAAAAAGCTGGAGGACAACGGGCATTATTCAAGATATAGCAGTTTTGCTAAATAGAATTGATTACAAAATAATCAACCATGTAAGGCGCAATGGAAATAAGGCTGCGGACCTCCTAGCTAATTGGGGGAGCACAGAGGCGACAAGTAGTTTGGACAGAAGTTGGCCATCATTAGAAGCGGATCACAGCTAGGAAGGACTTAAAAACATAATTACTTAGGACCATAATGAAGCAACCACAGTATGAAAGAGCGAGGACAAATCACCCGATCGGGTTGAGCAACATGGAAGGGAGAGCAATTAAGAGGCGACAGTGTAAGGCAGGTGATCGCAGACGAGTTTCAAGACATGATGTTTACAGGTAAATGGATAGGTGAGAAGGATCCCCGATCAGGACGAAAGGACATCCGGGTACAGGAAAATGACGGTGGGGATGTCAGGTCGTCAGGCGCAAGGCAGGGGAATGATTGCATGGGGGTATGGGACAGCAGAGCGGACAGGGAATTAGAATTTAAAGGCATGAAGGGGGGAGATATCAAGAAAGAAAGGTGACGGAGCGGGACGAGAGAACATGCTTGCAGTGAAATAGGAAAGAACGAAATTAAGCGGAGGTATATAGCGAGGAGAGCGGGAAGCTCAGTAAGCCGAGCAGAAAGAGTAGGGACGCGCAGGTCAAAGAAAGGAAGCGAGGAAAGCATGGAAGCAGAGGGGAGTAGGGCAGCAGGGAGATGGATGAGAAGCAGCGCAGGGGATGGAAACCAGGGACAAGGAGACCAGGATACGAAAGGCAAAAGAAAAGTGGAGGAGGAACCCGAGTATTGCTATATTCCTGTTTATGAAGTTTCTGAGGGCGAGAGTGAAGACATTGAAGTTGACCTCGAGATGGCAGCGCAGGAAATGGATAACAGTGGCCGAAACAAGAAAATAACAGGAAGTAGGGGCGTGAAAGGAGACTGGGAGGAAGACGAAGGAAGGCAGAGGTCGGGAGCTAAGGAAGGAAGTGGCAGACGGAGGAGAGGGAGAGGTCGCCGAGGCAGGGGAGGCCAGAGAAGACAAGGAATAGCAGAAGGGCGCAGCAGACGGGGCCGTCGATGTCGAGTAGGCACTGAGGAAGATGGGGAGACCGGAGTGGGAGCCGAAGGAAGACAGGGTAGGCGGACCATAGAGACAAGGGTTAGGACAACAGAGAGAGCATACAATGAGAGGACTAACCCAAAAATTAGGAGGATAATTGAGAACTGGGAGGAAGAGGCCATCCAGGCACAGTCTGAGGAAGAAATGGAGGACTGGATGCACCTCATGCCAGATCCAGGGCACACCCGAGGTCGAATGACATTGTATAAGTTGTCGCTGCACCTATATTGGGTCATGAAAAGACTCATGGCCAAAGCCATGGAGCAGATCGCTTTGGAAATGGATGAATTGTCGCAGGGAATTCCAAACTTGAAGAAAGAGCTGAAGAATATCCTAATCACCCTGCTCATGCAAGACAAGAGGCTGGAGGATCTTAAGCAACAGCTCAAGGCGAATGGCTTGGTGATCAAGAAGGAGAAGGAGCAGCAAGAGGTCGCTGGGGAACAATGAAGAAAGGCATGTTTCTTGAAGTAGTTAGAAAATGCAAATCTTAGTTTGTTGTTTAGCTATTTATAGGGTTTATGATAATATTTACTTGTAGTTATATTTCAGTAGTAACAGTTACAAGGTGAATGTTTACAAAGCCTGGAAAGACAGCTTGAAAACCTTTTATTTTTGGTCAGCAGTCAAAAACTATAGGTGGTCAATAAACCCGGTTTCCCCTCGGGGCGGGTTGAGACCACCTTAGATTTGTAATTTTTTCGTTTTTGATAATAGAAAATGGCAACTCCTCAGCTTACAAAAAAAAAAAAAAAAAAAAATAGCCCTAGATTTCAAGGGCATGAAGATATCAACAACAAAGAAATGCCCTTTTCAGTCCAAGTCATCATCAGAATCCTCGAAATCAGTGCTAGAGAGCTTCAACATTTTAATTCTCGTATATTCTTGTGCTATTTTTGTAGACAAATTTTTAGGATATTTTATAGAAACATTTTGATATTTAGAATCAATATATTTTGATGAAAACTGTGTAAATACTTCATATATTAAAGTAAAAAGTGTTGGAACTCATATGAAGAAAGAAGATCCTTGATGTAAAGTTGTGCATGTAATGAAGTGATCATTTCCATTAATACATAAATTTTGTTCCAGGATTCCTGTGTCAAGCAATTGGTGAAGTTTCCTCTCTTGTAAAATTGTTATTTTCCTAGTTTTCCATATTTGTTTCTGTCTCTATTGTTTAAAGAAGATTAAGGGTTGAATTTGTTTAAATACACTCTGCTCTAGCTTATAAACAATATCTATGTTTCCACTCCGATATTAAATATAAAATTCATCCTAGTATGCTCTATGTTTAATTGAAACTAAGTATTTTCATCCCATTCACCCCACAAATTCTCTAAACATCCAAATTCCGCCTACCCTGCCCTATTACATCTATTATGCAATTCTTTTATTTGATCACCCCAAGACTTATGGATCCATTTCACAATGGATTGTCCTTATAGTTTCAACCAAACCTTTGCAAAAACTAAACTCAGAACTTATAATTAGCCTAATATCTCAAGACAAAAAATCTATCTTATAGAGAGATCCCTCTCTGAAGATGAAAGGGCTATATCCTAGCTTCCAAAGTGGTTTTGTTGTTACCTCTAGGTTTCTCTTAGAACCTTGGGAAATTACAGAGTGATAACAGAACATAGAACAAATATACACAGATATTTTCCCCTAGATCCCAAAACTAGGAATACCAAATTGGTTTTTCATTATATTACTTTTAATGTTACAATA
>APFE031321220.1:29191-49127 GCA_000404065.3 Pinus taeda | reverse complement strand
ATATATATACATGTTGAAGCATTCATAAACCGCAATCCACTAACCTTGGATTAGAACATAACAATAGTTCCCTTTACTGGATCTAAAAATACCACGGGAAAAAATCATTGTGCCCAAAATCCATGCGCAAAAACCATCTGCAAAACCATGGGTAGGTCCGCCCACCATCTTTGGGTCTTCTCCCCATCCTTGGGTATTCCCAAACTATTATTAGGTCCACATAAAAAAAAAGGGACACTTTCTTGGACCCCATGATGCATGGAAAGAATAAAACACACACCCAACACTCTCCCGCTTGTTGTTTTCTTTTCACACTGGGGGTCACAGGAGAGATTATTCATTGGTACAAGGCTACAATGCCCATTTTTTCTCTACACCAAGAAAACGTCTCAGTGCTCATAGACTTTGTCAATGAATCTCCAACATTCTTCAGAGTGCCCACCTTAACCAACAAAACCTTTTTATATTCAACCATATCCTTCACAAAGTGATATTGACAATCGATGTGCTTTTTCTTTGAATGATAACCAAGCTTCTTTTCCAGTAAAATTTCATTTTAGCTACCACAATTTATCCTTATAGCTCATTGTATCAACCCCATACTTAAACAGAATCTTTGCAACTAAATTTCTTCCTTGCTTGCATGAGTGGCTTCCATATATTCAACCTTTGTAGTTGGAAGTGCCATTACAAATTGTCTCTTGCTTATCCAACTTACTGCTCCTCCAAATATTTTAAACAGATAACCACTTATAGATCTTCTCCGATCCAAATCTCAAGACCGTTTTGCATCAACAAATCCATGTATGTCTGAAACTATATCCAATCGTGGCCTTCCTTGGTAGCACAGACCATAATCACTAGTGCCACACAAATACTTGAAAACCTGCTTCATAGTTGTCTAATGCTCCTTTCCTGTTTTTAACATATACCTGCTCAATAATCCCACTGCATGTGAAATGTTTGGTCTAGTACATACCATTGCATGCATTAGGCTACCATCTGCACTTGCATATGGAACACGGGACATATCCTCTTCCTCTTCCTCTGTCTTGGGATAATATTTAGCAGATAACTTTACACCTACAGGAATAGGAACCTTCATTAGCTTGCTACCCTACGTATTAAACCTCTGCAATATTGTCTCAGCATGCTTCCTCTGGTTTATCTAGAGTTTCCTCTTTTCCTGATATCGTTCAATTTCCATGCTCGAAATATAGTTTGCAGCACCAAGATAATTCATGTTTAATTTAGAGGAAAATTGGGTCTTCAAATCCTATATAATTTATTTTTCATTTCCAATCAGCAACATATCATCAACATACAAGACCAAATAAACAACACGATCACCAATTAATTTGAAATACACATAATGATCTGCTTTTCTCCTTGTGAAGTCAACTCCCCGTATATATGTATCAAATTTTTTATACCACATCCTTGGTGACTGCTTTAACCTATAGAAAGACTTTTGTATCCTGCATAACAATTCTTTCTTACCCTTCACTACAAAGCCTTCTGGTTTCTTCATGTAGATATCTTCTTCGAGATCCCTATGAAGAAATGTTGCCTTCACATCCATTTGTTCTACCTCAAAATCAAAAGCAATAGAAATAGATAAAAGTAATATAATAGAAGATAACTTAGTATTAGGAGAAAAATTATCACCAAATCAATTCCTGACACATGGAAATACCATTTTTCTACCAATCAGGTTGTGTATTTCTCCACCATGCCTTATGATTTCATCTTCTTCTTAAACACCCATTTGTTACCAATGGGTTTATGTCCAACCCGCAACTCCACCAAATTCCAAGCCTCACTATTTTCCAAAGTTTCAATTTCATCAACCACAACCTCCTTCCATAGTTTTCCATATTTTAAATCCACTTCATCCTTGACAATTCTAGAGTCATCATCAGTGATATACAAAGAAAAATTTAAATAGAAACTTTGGTTGCCATATCTCTCAAACTGATATTCTCAAAACTAGAGTGTGTGGCTCTTGCTCTTATGATTAATGTTCTGCTATAGAGTTTGATTCTTCCTCCTTCAATTAAAAGAACCAATCCATACCTCATGTGGAGTCTTATCATCCAATGTTGATGAAGGTGATCTGTTAAACATGTAACATGAAATATCCACTACCTTTTCCCATAATTCCTATCCTAACCTGACACCACTAAGCATGCTTCTTGCCTCCTCCATCAATGACATGTTCATCCTTTCTTCAACTCCATTTGGTTGATTTGTGTATGGAGTAGTATTTTTCTATGCTATACCAAACTTCTTGTAGAACTCTTCAAATTCCTTCTTGTAGAAATCTCCACCATTACTTCTTCTTAACACCTTAATCTTCTTCTCTGACTAATTTTCCACCAAAACCTTAAACTCTTTAAACCTATTAAAGACTTCAGATTTCTTCTTGAGGAAATATATCCATATATTCCTCGAGATGCCATCTATAAAAGATATATAGTACACAAACTTCCCCAGTAATGGAGCTGACACAGGTCCAAATACATCACTATGCACAAGCTCTAATGTCCTTTTTTCCCTCTAAGCACCAAAGGGGAAGATCACCCAATTATGCTTCCCATATACACAATGTTCACAAAAATCAAAATACAAGGAGAAATTAGACATGGCTTCTACCATACCATTACCATGTTGTACTTGAAGGCCCTTCTCTCTAATGTGTCCTAGTCTTTGATGCCACAACATAGTATGTTCTCCAAAGACTAGAATATTTTCTACTCCACCTTCAAGAACCACAAAACTATTACACTAATCAATAACAATACTTCCCAACAACTTATACATAGTTTTGATTTGAACTCCCTACATCAATACCAGTTCTCCCTGAACCATCTTGTAGTTATATGTCTTTAACATTGTTTTTACACCAGCATCATCCATCTTTCGTATAGAAATCATATTTCTGGCCAATGCAGGAATATCAAGAACACCAGGAAGTGTTCTAATCCTTCCACCTTATAACTCTGTTTTGAATTTTTCACGTCATATGGTTCTAACCTTCCTATCATCCCCTAGGAATACATCACCACCATCATATTTCTCGTACTCACAGAACCACTCCCTATGGGGAGTGAAGTGAAAGGATGCACATGATTCAATCAACCATGCCTCATGATCTATGTGTGTATTTGAAGAAGAATCCAAGTACACACCCCCACCTTAATCTAAAGTGGTTTTCGCCTCTGTAGAAGGAGCATCATAAGATCCCTTTCCATTCTTAGGAGTTTTATATATAGAGTCCTTTTTGTAGTGCCCCTCATTTCAGTATTTCCATCATACCTTTACATATTTTCTTGGAGATGTAGGTCTCCCTATAGATTTAGATCTCCCACTTGAGGACTTATTTTTGTTTATGTTCTGGGACCATCCTCTCACAAACAAAGAATCTCCATTTTGGATCTCCATATTTTTTCGTCTCATCTCCTTTAACAACAAGGATGAGACTATTTCATCAAACTTCAAGGTAGTTGTATTGCTACCTATTGCGACAATCAGACTATCCCATGAGTTTGGTAGAGAACACAATAGAATTATGCACTTATCTTCATCTAAAATTTTAATATCAACATATAAAAACTTTCTTACCATAGTATTAAAGGCATTTAGATGCTCTGTCACTAAGTCTCCATCCTTCATCCTCAAGTTATACAACTTTTTCCGTAGGAAAAAAAATTCACTGGAGACACAGATTGATAAAAAGTCCCTAACTTGTCCCATAATTCCTTTTTCGTAGCTTCCCCTGATACATTCAACAACACTGAATCTGAGAGACACAATCATATTGTTCTCTTTTCCTTCTAATCTAACTTCTACCATACCTCTATAGACATTCTTGTTGGTGTCGTGCCTGGATCTATACCCATCAATTGATCTCTATCCAGCAACAGGTCCTCCATATTGAGCTTCCAAAACTCAAAACTCTGTCCATTGAATTTATCGATCTCTAACTTTCCATGGTTTTTCATATTCTTTCACTGTAAGAATTGATCATGGATATCTCCCACTGTAATAGGGTTTACCACAAGCCCAAGAAAAACCCCTCTGCAACAAAGGTGTTATCTTGAAGCCGAAATAACTTTGATACCACTTGTTAAAATCATGATTGTCGTTGCACCAAAACCCGCAAGTGTTAGTAAATGGACACATCACTCGAGTCAACAGATCATAGAGACGTGGTTATGCACATGTCACAAAACACATGGGGAGCATTGGATTATCCAATGCCCAACAATTTCCCCCCCAGTTAATGTCAAATGTGATTTGAACTCAAGACCTTTGGCTATGATACCAAATGTAGGCTTTAATCCTGTATAAAAATTACCTACAAAAAAATTCTTAAAACAAAAGAATATACAATGGTGAGAAAATAAAACAAATATACACAAATATTTCCCCTAGATCCCAAAACCGGGAATACTAGATTGATTTTTCATTATATCCCTTTTAATGTTAATGTTACTATATATATATATATATATATAATATATATATATATGTTGTAGGATTCATAAACCCCAATCCACTAACCTGGATTAAAACATAATCATAGTTCCTTTACCGGATATACAAACTCATGGGAAAAAACCACCATGCCCAAAAACCATGCTTGAAAACCACATGCAAAACCATAGGTAGGTCTGCCCACCATCTTTGGGTCTAACCCCATTTTTGTGTCCACCCCACTATTATTATGTCCACATAAAATAAAATAAAATTGATGTGTGGAAATAATATAGCACACACCCACTAGTGGACAAAGAGAGAAATGGGGGTAGAGAGGGATAGATAAGGAGTGAAGGGGAGAGAAGTAAAGAGATAGAGTGGGGGGTATAGACAAGAGAGAAAAATAGTATTGAAATAGAGAGGGGAATATGCAAATATGAGGGAGAGAGAAAGAGGGTGGTAGGAGAGAAGGGAATAGAGAGAGAGAGAGAGAGAGAGAGAGAGAGAGAGAGAGAGAGAGAGAGGAGAAATAGAGCTTGGCAGAGTCATTATGTAAGAAGGGTTAAGGAAGGGAGGGAAGGATAGACAAAGAGAGGAATGAAGAGGGAGGAATATTTCAGCAATAAGTAAGAAACAACAAGTAAGGACTCCTTATTTCAACAACAAATAAGAAGTGAAAGAACATTACCTTCTTGGGCTTCTCTTCACCAAAGCTCTAATACCATGTTAAAATTTGATGTTCTATGCTGTAACAATCACTTATTACAAAACTTATTTATGTTACAGTATTAGTTAAGAAATTGTAGATAAAACATTAACCAAATTTATAGTGGAAGATAACCAATAACATAATGAGACAAAGAATTTAGGTCCAACGACTAGGTAAAAACACACTAGGGGACAACCCGACCAGATTATTTTTCTATTAGTTATCAATTGTTCAATAGAGATACAAAGTACAATGAGAGATCAAGAGATTGATTAAGTTCTCCTAAATATGAACAAGTTGTAGAATGAATATCATTGATAGGAGTAGTTGAGGCAAACCCTGAATCAACCTCCAAGTTCCACTCTTACCCTCCAAGTTTCTTTTCCTCGAAATCTTCTTGAAGTCTCTCTAACTCTCTCTCTCTCTCAATTTAAAATCCTTCTTTCATAATGCACAATTAGTGAGGGGAGAATATATAAGGCACATATATATAGGAGGAGAAACGAATTCATGCCATAAATAAGGAGCATGCCTTAGAGTAATTCGTATGCCAAATAGGGAAGAGTAACTTACGCCATTAAGGAGAGAGGAAACACATGCCTTCAATGGAGGAATCTTGTGTGCCTTGAGGAGTGTAAATCCTGCCCTTTTAGGAAGTGTAATTATGTCGTAAAGGAGAGAGGGTAACGAATGCCACTTAAGGAGAGATACACATGCCTTTATAACTTATGCATTTAAGAGAGAGTGTAACATTTTCTTTAAAGAGTGTAATGTATACCTTCAATGAGTGTGTAAGAGGAATATGCCAAGAATTTAATGAGAGAGAAAGAGAGTGTAATGTAGACCCATGTGATACATTAAGGAGAGAGGGGTGTGAAGTATAAAGGTAAGGTGGCTTGAATTTCTTTTTTGTAATAATATCATATTATCATAAGGATTGATAATAGAAATGATAATATTTATAATTAAGTCAAAATTGAACTATTAGGATTTATTAATGATAAGTTGAGTGATTTTCCATAAACTATACCTAATTACCAATTGATACAAGGTGATTTAGTTTTTTTGGAAAATCATACTTGAGATGCTAGACATGACTTTCTATTCGTAGAATTTCACTCGATAATTGTCATAAATGAAATTGTGTTTAAGGAAATCCATCCTTGGTCTACCAATTTTCAACACACACTATATTGCAGACTGTTAAATTTTTCCCATGGAGGCACTTGTTGTAGCGTACCTCTTGTCACTTACTTATGCACATCACACTTCCAACATTAGTTCCATCTCTTAGATAAATAAATTTACATATGCTTCCTTTTAATTCAACCTCGTTCAATGTTTTTTTGTGCAAATATATTCTTGTTCATTAAGCTCCATGTTAATGCCACCAAATAGAACATTACCTAAAATCAAGAAAACTCTCGAGAATTTGAGGAACACCTGAGAAACACTTAATACTAAGAAATATTGAAAAGAAAATTTCCTTAGACCTATGATGGGAAATGTTTACGTTAGGAATTAGACCTTGTTATTTCTCTTAGATAATTAAGAGAAATCGCCTTCAAGTATGCCATTTAGTACATAGGGGCTAATTCAACAAGTGCCTAGAACCACACATTATAACAAAGGACTTTCCGTATAAGGTTCTCAAATTGTTAGGGAAACTAAAACACTCTTTTGTAAAAAATGACTTTCATATTTCAGGGGCTCGAGTGCACTAAGCCCTGATGTGCTACACATCAATCCATTGTGACCAAACCATGTGACTCTGGGCCATTTCTATCAGGTTATTGAGAAATCAAAATATTTTTTCATGATGCCAACCTGGCATTCCAAGGCTCAAGTGGCTTGATGATGCCAAACTTTCAATTTATTGTGAATGACTTATTCTATATCCCAATCCTGTAAAATGGAAAATCTTGGGATATTCAATTATTTGATAGAAACACATTATTTTAGGATTCTATCACTCTAAGGCCCAATTAGTCTGCCACCTTATTCTTCCAAAAAACAATCATAGTCTCACATGTGGCTAATGCTTACTTTTCATTTTCCACATGGATATATTGACACATGACACATGTCACTCACCTTTAGATGGTGGGATATATGAAAATGATAAATATAGTGACACATGTCCTCCACTACCACATCACCTGCTCCACCTAGAATTCCACGCCATTGTTCTATGACCTAGAACATCACTACCCTCTCTTTATATAACTAGTATATCTTGGGTGTTGGACTATCACGAAAATTTTGTGACCTTTGCACACTTGGTATTCTAGGGGGAAATCGGGTTTTATCCCTTAGGTTCTAAATATTAATGCTCTATGACCAAGAGCTTGACTAAGAGCCAACCATCTCAGGTATCAATGAAATATGTTAACTCTTTAACATTTGCACTAATCTTCTGAGGACCCAAGTGATTTTTGTCAATAGGAACTAATTTTTAAGAAGTTTATGACCAGGGGATTGAACAAAGGCTATCCACATCGAGTCTTCAAAAAATATATTAACTTCTACTTTGATAAAACATCTAATACATGACATTTTAAGGTGCATAGCTCTTGGGTGCCAATCCTTAAGAACTGTATGAATGGGAGCTTGACCATGGGATTATCACATCAACTATTAAATAAATACATGATTATTTTTATTGAAAACCATTATATGATCTATAATTCCAATATATGTACCAACACTTAACACCAAATTTTCTATCCATCAAATGGCAATGGACCTATAACATATGACCCTACTAGTGCCACATCACCCTAAACTGGTTTCATATCATGTTAAGAGGTTTTGGGGCGAGGGACAGTGGTTGATGGTGAATTGGGAAAGAAGATGCAGGGGTGAATCCTTTCATCAAATGACATGTAACTTCATCAATTTTTCTATTTGGAATCCTTTTTTACCTTGTCTGTGGTTAAGTGTTGAGCGGGTTTCACCCCACGAAATGAATAAGGCTTGTCAATCTCATCCAAGCTATGTTTATCCTTGATCTACTAATCCAAGTTGTTCTTCGTTTTACTTACTCACCTCTAATCAAACTTTTTTGCATTATGGAAATTTTGATTTCTAAAATGGGCCTCCTAAGGAAAATAATAAAATAATAGTTGAAATAATAAAATAAAAGATGATTTTTTTAAAGGAAAGAAAACTACTTCTTTTTATTATATATTTATGTTATTTGTTTATAGGTTTATTCAAATGTCAAGTGTAGACACCCGTTAGATGCAAAATAATTTCGAAATCCAACGAGTACCCACTCCACATACTTCTAAGTAGACCCACATAAAAAGAATGAAAACATATGAAAAGGGTACATTGAACATGCCTTTTCCATGTTTCCTTTCATGTATTTGCAATTTTTTCGATGTGATTTTTTCTCATAAATATGTATAGTTGGTACTCATTGGATGCAGAATTTAATTATGCATCAAATGAGTGTCAACATTGCACATTTTAGTAAACCTATAAGGACATAAGCCAAAAATACAATTTAAAAAAATTAATTTTCATCTATTCCCTCTAAAATAATTAGCCCTAGGGATGACATCATCATCTTGAATCATTTTGGTTCATTTAAATTTAATTTTTTTAGTGAATTTTTCATTTAAAGGCCCATTTTTAACCTCAAATTCTCCTAATTCTCCTCTGCTATGTGACCTTGCTCCTTTTCTACTTGTCCTCGCACCTTCACTCTTCTCATGTGGAATGAATGACAACCCACTTAATGCAGTCCCCTTGATATTATCTAATCTGAGCTATTTTTTGTTGATCCAACTGTAATCCTAGTATTAACATCGATGAAAACATATTTTCCCTCAATATATCCCTTTGTCATTGATGGAAACCCTTAACAATTAAGCTTTCCTGTTGAATTCCATAGGGCCCCCCCATCTACAATTTATACCTATTTGAAATTAATGAAAAAGGGATATACCTACTAAGAATGAGACTCCCCTTGTCTATCACAATTAGAATTTCACCTATTTGTCTCCAATTGGAGTGGACTCTATTTGCAACTATTACAAAACCCCCCATCTATTTAAGAGATGTTATTTTCTTTGTTTGCAATGTATCCATTTTATAATAGCCCTGAGTTAAAATTTCATGAAATAAAAGTAATAAAGGAAAAATAATACCAAGGTCATGGGACACGTATTCCAAGCTGAATGTTGGGCAAAACATCCTAGTGGGTGTTCATTTCAGTTTATTGTGCCTAAGGAAATTGGCAAAGCCAAAGAGGCATTAATTGAAATTTTATTTATGAAAATAATGGAAAATAGGAGAAAGGGAAGATGAAGGTCACATATTTGCATGTGAGGAAAATTGAAGGAAAAATAGTCGAAAATGAAGAAAATAGAGACCCCAATGATAAAAAGGTTTCTGAGGATCAGTTCATAGCTTTTGTTGGTTTAGCTTTTGTAAGTTCAGTTTTGGGGCTCTCTCTCTATTCTCTCATACTATTTAACACTTAGAGCATTCTTGGAGCACTCAAGCATCTAGGAAAGAAATCAAAGGAAGGCAAAGGAAGGAAAAGGAAAGCAAATGAAAAGAAAATAAAATTTGAATCAATCATGTTCAATATGAATATTTGTAGGTAACAAGTTGCATGTATGATTTCCTAGTTGGTTTGTGAATGCATGGTACATGCATGTGTGTATTTGGTTCTCTTGTTGTCATTGTTGATGAGCCCCAAAATTAGGTAATTTATTGGGTTCATTTTGCCTAATTGTTCTTCACCAATCCGCCATTTTTCATACTTCATGCATGTTTTTGAGTATATTTATGTTAATTGAACAAATGAGGATAGTCACTTTACCAAGAAGGCTAACACGTGGTTATTGCAAATTTTTGGACAACATTTGAACCAAGGCCAAGCATTTATGAGCCAGATGACAACCAAACATGAGGGAACAAGGGTGAGGATTCATAGGAAGGGTGTCTCCTACACTAAATGCCCCCTTCCTCAAATTCTCCACACTCAGCTTGGAGTTCAGCAAGCCACCAAAGACGATTCCCAAGGGTAGCTGAGCAGTTTTGTGAAAAGTGACTGTTTACTGGCAATTTGAGCAGCCGAGCCCCTTGAGTTAAGGAGGGCTATTGGAAGACCTCGTAGTGTATAAGAAGGAAGGCTTCCAGCTTTCATAGGTTACTTTTGGAATATTTGTATTGTGCACTCTAGTGCTGCTTTGTTTTCGCTCATTTCCGGAGCTTTTGCTGTAAACATTTCTGTGACATGGTTATTTTCTAAATAATGGAGATTAGTTTCATTTTGCTTCAGTTCTGAGCTTATTTTTAGGAGCCTATAGCTCTTGGGGTTGGGCCCAACCCAAGTTCTAGGACCTCCTCTGTGTATTGTTATATGTTTTTTGCTCCCTTTAATTAATTTCTGCTAGTAGGTTACAATCTTGTTTTGTTATTTAGTTCATTTTTGCTGATAGAAATAGTTGCTCATGTTTTAAGTTGATTTAATAGGTTGGTAACAGAAAATATCTTCAAAAAGGGCTACCAATCAACCCCTGATCTCACCTCTCCCTCCTTGGGTCCAGGAGCTGAGACCAAGGTGTCCTTGCTGCCATAAAAACACTATTCTTGCTTCTTCATGCAATTTCTAGTATTAGATTCATAGTTGCAAAAGTTGGTTCCAATTGTGATTACATGCTTAGATCTATTCTTGCTTGGTTTCCATATTTGTTTCACATGAATTGCTGCCAATAAACTTCTATGTCAAATTAGGTCAAAACAGCTAGATCTTTGGTTTTCTTAGTCTTTGTTGGTTAGTTTTGGAAAATAGCATGTAGAGTACCTATGATACCTCCTCACCTACCCTTACCCCATCAATGCAACCTGCTTCATCCTCTAACTCAGATCCTTGCCTCTCATTTGCCACGTTTTCTCACTTTGCCCTAGTTCCTACTTTCTTGCGCAACATTGCTTCTCCATCCTTGAACAAAATCCTATTGCCTTAACCACTCCTCATCCTCAATCACCAAGTCCTAGACCTCCTCACACACTTATCTCACCTCCATACCCACTTCTTCACCTTTTTTCCACCATCAACCCTTCAAAATTCCCTTTTGGAACATCCTGTAGAAACATCTTGTAGAAGCTAGAGTACATTCTATAGAACCCCTGCAGACTTCCTGTAGAAGCTCACGGAAGCGGTTTCTTGAGATCCGATCACTATGAAACTCTCTAGAAGGGTGCTAGGGACCCCTTAGGGCCTCTTCTCACCTTCCCAACCTCCTAAAAGCATTTCCTTTCACCAATCCACCTCTGCATAGTCAAAAATAGTTAAAGCACATGCATAATAATTCTGCCAACTTGCTCAAAAATAAAAAAAGATGTTTCTTTTCAGATTTCACTTCAGAAGTAGCTTAGACACATGCACTTAACCTTTCAAAGAATCAATGGCATATTTTTCAATAGCTTTCATCCTTTTTCTTGCATCAGTAGGGCTAGTTGGCAAAGCTAGGGTTTGCATTTCCTTTCAGCTTTTCAGTTTCTTTTTGCAAGTAGATTAGCCTCCTTTGAGTTAGCTTCCATCCATTAGTTAAAATTCTTCTTCTAAGAGCTCATAGAAGTTGGCTTAAGCTCCTAGCAGACTTGTGCCAGCTGACCAAGTGACAGCCACGAAAAGAGCTAGTACTTGTGCATATAGCACCATCGCTTCCAAGTTTGTTACGAACTATCGTGTTGATAAATGTAGAAGGGAGACCTAGGAGTTGCAGAATTATCGCTGCAATACTGGAGCCCACCATATTTTTGGCGTCGTTTCCAGGGAAGCATCAGAGTATTTGTGATTGCTGCTTTTCTTCTTTTTTCTACTACAACCTTCTGCTAAGTAGTTTATTTCATTTCCATTCTGTAATTTCATTTCCGCAAAAGTAGATTAGAAATTTCCTGCTTTGCTAGACTAGCATTTCATTCCTGCAATTTCATTTCAGCAAAATAGATTAGTCCTTTCCTGCTTTCATTTGAATTTTGCATTTTCATTTCAGCAAGATAGATTTTAGTTAGTTGCAGTTCAATCTATTTCAGTTTTTCAGGTACAAGCAAAGAAAAAATACAAAAATCAACTAGAAAGATTTCATTTCATGCCTCATAGGAACAGAGACAATACCGGAAAATTCTTACCCAACACGCCCACCACATCACTGAGTCACCCTTCTCTCTTCTTCGGTGGCAGTTATCCAGAAGAGCCTATAGGTGAACCTCCAGAGATATATGAAGATCCTATAATAGAAGAAGAGCAAGAAAACATTCCTCTTGAGACCATGGCTGAACGCAGAAACAATATACAAGACGAAGAGAGAATAGAAGGTGACTTTCCCATCTGAGAGACCAATGGGGACATGAAAATGAAAAACATAAGTCCCTCAGCCTTACCTCACTTCCATGGATTGACCACTGAAGACCCTGATACCTTCTTGTTTGAGTTTGTTGCCCTTTGTCAAACTTATGACTATGTAGAAGATGAGCAAAAGTTGAAACTCTTTCCCTCTACCCTCAAGGATGCAGCCCTACGCTGGTTCATGGGGTTACTCGGAAACAGTATCACAACTTGGGCTCAAATGCAACAAGCCTTTAACAACAAATACTGGGACTACTGTAGGTCAAAGGAAATGAAGGGAGAAATCTTTCGGATGACCATGGGGAGTGATGAATCTTTAGAAGACTATGAAGAGAGGTTCCAACTTAGTTATAAAAGGGTCAGGTGCACAGTTGACCCTAAATCTCTGAAGCTGGTTCTACTCCAAGGAGTCCCTGAAGACCTTTTAGATACCCTCCATTTACTAGCTGGCGGGTACATCTACCAACTACCTTATGAGGACATAAAGACTGTGTTTAGAAACCACTCTAGGGTAGACCAGAAAAGGGGTAGGGGGAATCCCCTTTCAGCCAGTTCCACCTTCTCCAAACATGATTTTACAAATCAAATGGTAGACCTTAAAAGTGATATGAGACAGACCCTTGCCATGCAACTAGATACTTTTCGAATCCAACAGAAGAAAGAGGAGGCTAAGAGGGCTTTGGCCATATTTTGTCCCAGATGCACAAGGAAGCATCCTAAGAATGAGTGTCCATTGCACTCTGTAGAGGTATGTTTCATTTGTGAGGAAGACCATCCTACGAACCAATGGCTAACCTTGCCAGATTTAAAGCCATGTACCAAGGGGCCGAGGGAACCACTGAACCACTCTACTTCCTCAACCAAAGGAGGGTGCATGGATCCAGACCTTACCAGCAGGGGATGCAGGGGACATCCCAAACTTATTACCACTGCAACCAATCCACCCATATACCTTCTTGGGGCCCCCCTACTCATCCTTCCTGGTCCAGACCTCCTCCTTGGTCTTATCCATCTCAATACCATACTCAACCCGTTGCTCATTCGTTGCACTCCCATGTTCAACCAAAACCTCAGTGGAATGCACCTCAGCCAGGGTGGAGGCCCCAATACAACTCTCCTCCCACTATTTTTCCTCCACCACCTACTCCACCTCAACCATTACCTCCCGATCCTCCAAGACAACCCCAGATGCCTGCTCAACTGAACCTGAACCCCAGTAACGAACAGGCCCAGTAGGTATATACTGGAGAGACAACATGCCCTTACACTGTGGAGATTCAAGAGATCAACCTATGATCTGGGAAGGTCCTCCCGTATTGCCAACCTCCTCCAGAGGATGAGGAAGAGAAATAGGGAAGTGAACCCAAAGCCATTCCACCCTTTCCGGAGAGACTAACGGTAACCACACAACCAAACCCGAAGGAGACTGAACTTCTGGGAAAACTTAAACAGTTGTGTGTGAAAATACCACTTCTCCAGGCCATAAAAGATATACCAATCTACAAAAAATTGATTAAGGAGAAGTGTTTTAGGCACCCAGGCAAGCGCAAGAGAGATGCCCCAACTATCAATGTCACAGGACAACTGTCTGATCTAATGTTGGGACAAGTAATCTGTCCAAAATATTTGGACACTGGGAATCCTATAGTTGATGTCCACATCAATGGTACCATCATCCCCCACACCTTGATTGATCTAGGGGATGCCATTAATGTGATGACCAGGGACACTATTCTCAAACTTAACCTTCAGAGTTCCTTAATAAAGACCTCGACAATACTGCAATTAGCAGACTGCTCCACCGTGACTCCCGAAGGGATTGTGGAAGATGTCCTAGTCGCTGTTGATTCTTGGGAGTACCCTGCGGACTTCTTAGTCCTTCAACCAAAGGCAAAACTCACTGGATACCCCCTCATTTTGGGAAGGGCTTGGTTGGCCACTACAGATGCTTACATCAGTTGTAGAGCAGGGAACATGACCATCAAGAATGGGCCTATGTCCAAACAACTAGTCCTATATCCTCCTGCCCAACCTCTGTTAGAACATGATTTACCTCTCTGGTTGGAGGAGGGAGATGAGGATGAAATCTACTCCACACCATTGTGCACAGTAGAAGCTGCCAGGGGAGGTCCTCAAACCGAGGATGACCTAATTGAGAATCTGATTCAAAATCCACCTCCCATTGTGCTTCCATTAGAGGATTTGGTGGAGGGAACCCAAGCCAGCGCTCTAGTGGACTTCTGTGTGGCTGATCCGATCTGTCCCAAAGTTAAGAATGTGGAATTTGGCCCTAAAATAACCTTAAGGATCAGCTCATCCCTATCTCCCTCTCAGGAGAAGGAGCTGTGTAGCTTATTGAACCACCATTTGGATGCTTTCGCTTGGAGCTATAAGGAGATGAAAGGAGTCCATCCTTCGGTCTGTACCCATCACATTTACATCAAAGAGGATTGCAAACTGGTCAGGCAGCCTTAGAGGAGAATGAATCCAACCCTTAAGGAAATTGTCAAAGAAGAATTGCAAAAGTTGTTGGATGTCGGATTCATCTACCCCATCTCTGATAGTGAGTGGGTCTCTCCTTTGGTGCATGTGCCCAAGAAAAACGGGAAGTGTAGAATCTGTGTAGATTACCGAGAACTTAACAAAGCCACTAAGGAGGACCATTTCCTTTTTCCTTTCATAGATCAGGTGTTAGATGGACTGGTAGGGAAGAAGTTCTTCTCTTTCCTAGATGGGTTCAACGGGTATAATCAGATCCAAATCAGCCCGGAGGACCAAGATAAGACCACCTTCACTTGTCCATGGGGTACCTTTTCCTACCGGGTCCTTCCCTTTGGGCTATGCAAGCTCCCGCCACTTTCCAGAGAGCAGTACTGAGCATATTCGCAGAGCTGGTTCATGATTCGGTAAAAATCTATATGGATGACTTTACTCCTTATGGGTCCAACTTCCAAGAAGCATTGGCTAACCTAGGAAAATTTTTAACCAAGTGTATTGAGATGAACATGTCCCTCAGTCCCGAAAAATGTGAATTCCTGATGACTGAAGGGACCGTGCTAGGTCATACAATTTCTCAACAAGGATTACAGGTGGATCCCAACAGAATTCTATCATTCAAAAGGTTCCACCTCCTCAGAAGGTAAGAGATGTTTGGGGCTTCCTAGGCTTAGTAGGATATTATAGAAGATTCATTAAAGATTTCAATAAGTTAGCCTCGCCATTGTTTGGTCTTTTGGGGAAAGATGTTGAGTTTATATGGACTGACAACTATCAAGAGGCTCTGGATGAGTTGAAAGATAAGCTAGTAACCGCCCCAATCTTGAGAGGTCCAAACTGGGCCCTACCTTTCCACATCCACACTGATGCCTCAAACAAAGCCATAGGGGAAGCCTTGGGACAAGTCGAGGAGAAACTGCCATATGCCATCTACTTTGTCAGCAAAAACCTGTCCAAGGTAGAGTTGAACTATACTGTAACCGAGAAAGAGTTCTTGGCCGTAGTCCATTCCCTAAACAAGTTCATACACTACATCACTGGTTATCAAACATTTGTACACACTGATCATGCTGCGATTAGATATTTAATGAATAAACCTGATGTAAATGCTCATATTATTAGATGGTTACTTTTGTTGCAGCAATTTGATTTGACCATTGTTGACAAGCCAGGTAAGGAAAATGTTATTGCTGACTTTATGTCTAGACTAGATTTGCCTGCAGGTGAAGAAGGGATGGTAGATGATCAAATGTGGGATGAACACCTATTTTCTATTTTAGTACTCTCTCCATGGTTTTCTGATATAGCAAATTACTTGGTTTCAGCACAGTTCCATCCACAACTATCCTCAAAAGAGAAGAACAAAATTGTGAGGAAAAGTGCCCCATTCACTTGGATTGGAGGCAACCTATTTAAACTTGGGCCGGATCAGATCTTGAGGTGTTGTGTTAGGGAGGAGGAAGTTTTCGACATCCTCCTCACCTGTCATGATGGGCCCTGTGGAGGCCACTTTGCAGCAAAAAGGACTGCCTTCAAAATTTTACAGGCAGGTTACTATTAACCCACTCTTCATTAAGATGTCAGAAGATACATCAGCCAATGCGGCCGATGTCAAAGGATGGGGAAACCGACTCCAAGGGATGAGATGCCCCTCCAACCTCAAGTGACTTTCGAGCCATTTGAGAAGTGGGGCATGTATTTTGTGGGTGCTATCAATCCTCCTTCAAAGCAGAAGTCTCACATCATTGTGTGCACGGACTACCTGACAAAGTGGGCAGAGACAAAGGCAATCAAGGAAACAATAGAAGAAAAAGTGGCTGAGTTTGTGAGGGAAATTATCTTCTACAAGTTTGGCTACCCAAGGGAATTAGTCACAGATCAGGGAAATCAGTTTACCTCTAACCTGATTGAAGACCTGCTCGCTCATCACAATATTAAGCATAGGACTTCCACCCCTTATCATCCGCAAGCAAATGGGCAGGTGGAAGTCATTAACAGAGCTTTGGAAGAGATTTTGACTAAAGTAGTGAGCAGTAATAGAAAAGATTGGGAAGATCACTTGGTTGAGGCCACCTGGGCCTACAACGCCACTTGGAAAACTACAACAGGTTTCACACATTATGAGCTAGTCTACAGGAAGAAGGCTTTGTTGTCCATAGAATTCGAGTACAACACATTAAGGTTGGCAGCTTAGCTAGACCTAGACCTCAACCATGCACAATAGGAAAGATTACTACAGTTGAACGGATTGGATGAACAGAGAATGTAGGCCCTTCTCCACTCAGAAGTGGTCCAACTCTAGAGAAAGATATGGCATGACCGGCACCTTAACGAAAAAACAATTTTAGCCAGGAGATTGGGTGCTTCTCTATGATTCAAGATACAAGGATTTCAAAGGGAAGCTGAAGACAAGGTGGCTATTACCATATACAGTGAAGAAATGCAATGAAAATGGTTCAGTTCTCATCAGGACCATTGATGAAGAAGCCATCCCCATGCTTGTCAATGGGCATCGATTAAAAATCTACAGGAAACCCCTTTCTAGGTAGGAGTTGGTTGAAACTTTGGACAAGTCAGTGTTGGTAGTGGAGCAGGGCCCTGTCTCTACTCCACCCACACCTTGATCATCAAAAAAAGAAGAAAAAAAAAAGAGAAGAAAAAGAAAAAGGAATAAAAATATCCTTGGGTGAAACTCTTAGAGGCACATGGGGCAGGTGGGGAGGGTGAAAACCTCTGGAGACACCCAGCTGTCTCTATGCTTATAAATACATATATTTATATATATAATAAATTTCTGTTGAAAAACTGCAGGTTGCAGGGTCGTACAAAACATGGACAGAGGTTGGCTTCAAGCCGCAGGCACACCTCACAAGCACTTCCTCCATGACCACCCCCCTCTCCCAAGATTTGATCACATTCAGGTCATGATTTCACCTTCTACCGAAAGTTCTAGGCCCCCTACAGGAAGTTCTGTAGATTCAACAGGAAGTACTATAGCTTCTACAGGAAGTTCCTGTAGACCCTCCAGACAGGGCAGAATTGATCTTGAGAAAGAATTTAAAAGTTGGAATCTACCTGATAGGTCTATGAGCACCCATCCATCACCATATGTCACCCTGTTTCATCTATTTGCACCTCCAATGTACCCATCCTGTTATTCGTTCCTGCACAGTGACAAAAAAAAAAACCCTATTTTCTTCATACTGCCAGTAAGAATTTTTAGTAGCAAAATGAGCAGCAGTGTCTCGCTCACCTTACCTACCAATCTCCATCTGGACACCTCATCAGCCAAATCCTTCGTCAACAGTATAACCCTGCTCGTTAGCTTGCATCCCAAGAGGAGAAGCAGCTACAAGACATCCTACAGAAATCCTGTAGCAGCTGATCCCTCTGGAAGACACACTTTGGAGACCGGGATAGCCGAAAAAGACAGGGGAAACATGCAAAGGGTCTCATTTTGGACGAGAAAATATCGTCAACAGCCAAAACCAAGCGAGCCTATGCATGCAACATTAGCGAATGAGGAAACGGGTTCCAAAACCTATGCATGCAGCATCAACACACAAAGGAATGGGTTCCAATGCCCATGCATGAAGCAACAGCAAACAAAGAAGCATTTCCAAGACCTAAAGTTTGCATAATACGGTCCTGGTGTTACCGGGAATAGTGTCCACTCGGATGCTACTATTCCCACTAAGATTGGTGGCTATCTTAGAAACAAACAACTAAAGTCTACTTTCGCTTTCCTTTATGAAAATAGATAGGAGTGGAACAAAGGAAACCAACCTTAGTCTTGCGCTTGATTTCCTCTCCTTCCTGATAGAGCTTTGCCACTTTTGCTTTGCCTGCCCAGCTTCAAAGAGCACATGTGGAATCACAGCAACATACTACTATCAAAGAACAAAGATCTATATTCATAAATAACACAGGACCAAATGTGTGTTAACCATACAAATGCATATATAATGAAACATACAAGAATATGGAGGAAAACTTGAATAGCTTTATTAAGATGAAAAGTAACAAAAGGATTACAACCATATGTTCTGACCCAGCATCATCCTCCAGCAAGAAGGCCCTTTTTCACCTCACGTAAAGCTTAGATCACCCAACACTATGAAATTACACCAGAAAACCAACAGCACTTCTCTATAAGATACAAAATTCTAGCCTCTGAATATCTGTGATGAGGGATCCATATATAGATGATTATATGGAGGTGAGTCATCTTCTAGGGTCTTGATTACTGTCCTCTCTCTGATACTTCCTACTTCCACTTGGAGAATGATGATCTCTTACTCATCCCTGGTCGAAAACAAAGAGGCAAGTGTCAGAGGGGAAGCTTCTGGAATATTCCATGATCTTCCACCTCGCATTTTGTCCCTGCCATTTTTCCATTCCTGACCATCGCACCCTACAGAGGAGCCATTCAGTATGCATCACACCCTATACACTGGGAAGGTGATATGCATTGCATCCTCTGCACTGGGGTTTCAGTATGGTCTAGTTTTGACCATTTATGAGCAGTTTTTAGTGGAGAACTTCTGGGAGATGATGTAATCAGCTGACCTTGTTCCTTTAGGTAGTGAAGTAACACATTTAGGGACTTAGGATCCCTTAGTTTATGGACATTAATGATTGCAGTTGAAGTGCCCAAAAATGTCTATAACAGTTGCCCCCTAAAGCATGAGGTCGTTAATCTTTTTGATGTTGGATGAAATGCTTTACTATGAGGATCCGATGTTTTTTCAAGCTGGGAGGTGACTTGTAATAAAATACAATACAATACATTATTTTGACAACATTATTTTTCATGATCTAGCTGAGGCGGGCATTCCCATGCTCAGCTTTATAAATTCATTTTCATGTACATAGGA
>APFE031321220.1:0-22495 GCA_000404065.3 Pinus taeda | reverse complement strand
AGCCAGTTACATAGCCTCGTGAGATCCAAACAAGCTAGTTGCATAGCCTCGTGAGATCCAAACAAGCCAGTTACATTCAAAATCACTGCTGAGATGTGCAGCAAACATGTGTGGAGTGTCCATTCAAGGGAGAACCGTCAGGACTAGTAGTGGTGGCGGAAGTTAATGGCATAGGAGAGGTGATGGCGGTTAGAAATGCGCAGAGAAATTATGGTCGTGACGTTGGATCAATGGCCTGGTCTGCCTACCTCACTCCCTCACCATGAATCACACCGAAATTAAAAGATGCTCCGCTGAAACTCACAACACCTTCTGTCATTTTGAACTTGCAACGTCCTCGACTGGAGTATGCGTCTGCTACTTCCCAAAAACTATTAACCAGTCGCCCTCTACTAGATTTTCTACTTGTTTTCAAAATTTTCCTACGTATCAGGCTCGCTCAGAGGCGCAGTGACATTCTATAGGAACCGGGGAGGTCTTCTACAGGAAGAATCCTAGAGGAGATACTGCACAACTTTCCGGAGGAGGGAAGCTTGGGATCTTTCTCTTCATCGAATTAGGAGCTCTAAACAAGGCAGGCTTGAAAATTTCCTCTATGCATGGCATGTTTTGGAAAGGTGGTAAATTGAATGGTGTCAGATTAGGGAATCAAAGAAAAGTCTAACTGTGAATTGAAAGAAGAGCGTTTGCCTGTGTATTGCACTGGATTTCCTAGTTGTTTCTGCATCAAGATCCCTCTCCACGTTTCCTATAAGAAAGACATATGCAGCTGCGAGAGCCAGCCTGTGGATGAAAATTTAAATTTTCATATCTGAATGTGTGCTGAGAAGAAAACTTGGTCTCTGTCCTCTGTTTGTAGAAGCAAAACTCTTCCCTTCATAACCAAATAGTTGAGAGTTGAGTCACAACAGTATTGAAACCAGGTAATTGTTGCTCATTGATATTAAACAACTGAGGAATTCTTCCTTGAGTCCAGGGGGAAACCATAAATAACATTCCATTTTCTGACCAAAGCATAAAAAAGGGAGCACTATCACCATGCCAGGGGGATTCATAAGAAGGGAACCCTCAAACTCCAGCAAATTGCGTGAGAATCCTGAGGTGGTGAACCTTTTCACATGAGCCAATTGGATGTCGTTATTTGACAAAATCCAGGGTCACGATGAGGAGATAGCTGAAGAATTTTTAATGTACCTAAGACCTCAATAAAAGACATAGGCCACAGTCAATTTTAGGGGTTTGACCCTAGAGCTTACCCTTGAGCTCATTAGTCGAGTTACGGGTCTACCATTAGGGATATCTTGGAGTAAAGAAGAGAGGGCATTGGGCCAAGTTGCCAAGAAAGCATTCTTCCTACCCAAGGAACATCCTGTAGAGGACAGAAACGGGGTGAGGAGAGCCAACTTGCCTCCTCTCTAGAGGGACATCAGTTTCCAAATCATGAAGTACACTACCTGTGAAGGAAGATTCAACATTATCTATGGTTATCATTTCTGGTTACTGTGTGAACTTAGACATGGAATTGATTTACCTCCAAAAATGAAACTGAGCATTCCCTATTTTCTTCTTTAGTCACTGGTTGAATGTGGGACAAAAATGAATGAAGGGATTCCAGACCAATTGGCCCATCATGGGCTCATAAAATTATTAGTAGAAGATGCCCTACACACCTACACTGTCCCCATATCATGGGAAATCTTCCGAAACATGTCTAGGGATGACAATATCAGAGTTTTAGCCGAAAATATCACCCCATCCAGCAGTGAGGAAGAAGAACACATTGAGAAAGGTGAGAAAACCAATGGTGAAGGAACGCAAGACATTCAGGCACAACAAGAACAGAGAGGAAAAGGAGAAATGGGGCAGGTTGTTGAGCCTAAAACAGAGGTGCAGACAACATCACAAACACCACGAGAAAAGAGAATGCATAGTAGGGCAGAAAAGGCTGAAAAACCCCAAATAAAAGCTGTCACAGCCAAAGTAGGCACGTCCAAATAATAGGGAAAGACACATCCTGAAATAGCTGCAGATCAGCCAGAAACAGTTGACACAGGGGCTTCTACAGGAAGCATAGAAAAAGAACAGCAAGAGGAGAAATCACCCAAGACATTGGCAAGAGAGGCAGCAGCCGTGCTTGCTGCTCTAAGCACACCTCCAAAACAAAAAGGGAAGAGAAAAAGGCAAACTTCCATGTACTTTAAATCAGGGAGGAGCACACAGATCAAAGCAGACAGACCCCAGCCTAAATCAGAAGTGCCAATTGTCATTGAGGACACCACCCCTAAGCCAAAGGAATAGTCCCCTACAAATATATCCATCACATACGAATGAGGAAGCCCAAAAACTTCCTCCTAAAAAGAGAAAATTAGGCTGGTGGACTCAAAGACAGCTCTACAGGAAGCTGAGGAATCTCTATAGGAAACTCTGGCTAAGCTAAGGGAGACCGAGAAACTGGAGCAAAAGGTGGCCAAACACTCACAGCTAGAAGCAAAGATAGAGAAAATATTAGAACCTAACCCTCAGCCTAGCTTGGGCACATACTTTAACTTGTTAGAGGTCAGGAAGATAATTCCCCAGAAATTTGCGGTGCCCCTTTTCTTTGCACTGGAAGAAGAAAGAATTAGGACTCACACTTGGATGAGGATTGCTAAATCAAAGGGTGTGGCAGATGTAGGCCATTTGGAAGAACAACTCAAGGAATCAAGAAAGGAATTGGCCATGGTACGACATGTGGAGAGAAGTCAAAGGGCCAAACTATAGGAAGAGAACCAACTGCTAAAATAGCAGCTGCAGCTCCAGGGAAGTCATAGAGAAGATAGGCCCCCCATCTTGGGAGAACAACAGCAACAGGAAAGGCCTCCAAAAGACAAAGAAACCCTTGATGAATAGCAAAGAAAGGACAAGCTATACGCTGAGGTTGAGGCACTAACAAAACAACTACAGGAGAAAGAATTACAGGCAGCAGGGGAAATGCAATCTCTAAAACACCAGGTACAAGAATAGGAAGCCCAATTGGATTGCATGGCCAGCTGGGCAATAGAATCTTTGCAATGTCAGCAACCAACCAAGTCATATGCCTTATACCTTAAAGATCAATGGTTGCAGTTCCAGATTAACACCTTGGCCCAAAGGGGCACCATTTCATTTCAAAATTACCATCCATTCATGGCTTTGTGTGACAGTAGCTCAGCAGAGGATAATGCCAAATTATTATAGTTCTATTTACACAATCTGGCCCTTCCTAACATGAATCTGTGTGACCCAAACACTGCAGTGGGAGATGTGCAACTTATGGCCATGGCCTCTTGGTTAAACCATGAGGAAAAAAGGGCAGCAGAGATTCAAAATCTCATGAACAGGGAGCTAGGGGAGCCACTCATGATCAGAGCAGAGCCGGAAGATCCCTCAGCCTTGATATATGCCCACCAGCACTTGGCCAATGACCCTCAGGCTCTACCAGACTACATTGAATGACAAGCTCAAGCTATTGCTCATTTTGAGGACAGGGAAAGATTGTTGGGGGATAACTGCATGCATGCTTGCAGAAGAAGGTGGAACACACTGTCCCACAGTCTAAAAATAAGAGAATACCACACCCCAACAAGGATGAGGGAAGCCTTGGCAAGAGTACCCCTCTATAAGCAGTCAATGCAAACTCTGCAGGCCAACTGGATTGGCCTAAAGTACAATCCTCCCTTGCTCTTAGGACTGCTAGAAGGAGTCAAAGACGAAAAGGAACACAAGAAATGGGAGGAAGTAGAAAGAAAAGCAAGATTTCATGACAAGGAAGAAGACATCACCTCGGAAGCCTGGGATGTGAGAGAGGTGGTCAAAGCAATCAAGGATGATAAGTTGGATTAGTTGCTCAAAGGATGAGCAACCCATTTAGTAGGGGGTGATGATGAGCCCCAAAATTGGGTAACTTATTGGGCTCATTTTGCCTAATTGTTCTTCACCAATCCACCATTTTCATAGTTCATGCATGCTTTTGAGTATATTTATGTTAATTGAATGAATGAGGATAGTCACTTTACCAAGAAGCCTAACATGTGGTTATTGCAAATTTTTTGACAAATTTTGGACCAAGGCCAAGCATTTATGAGCCAGATGACAGCCAAACATGAGGGAACAAGGGTGAGGATTCATAGGAAGGGTGTATCCTACACTAAATGGCCCCTTCCTCAAATTCTCCACCCTCAGCTTGGAGTTCAGCAGGCCACCAAAAACGATTCCCAAGGGCAGCCGAGCAGTTTTGTGAAAAGTGACTTTTTACTGGCGGTTTGAGCAGCCGAGCCACTTGAGTTAAGGAGGGTTGTTGGAAGACCTCGTAGTGTATAAGAAGGAAGGCTTCCTTCCTTCATAGGTTACTTTTGGAACATTTGTATTGTGCACTCTAGTGCTGCTCTGTGTTTGCTCATTTGTGGAGCTTTTGCTGTAAACATTTCTGTGACATGGTTATTTTATGAATAATGGAGATCAGTTTCATTTTGCTTCCATTTTGAGCTTCTTTTTAAGAGCCTGTAGCTCTTTGGGTTGGGCCCAACCCAAGTGCTAGGACCTCCTTTGTGTACTATTATATGTTTTTTACTGCCTTTAATTAATTTCTGCTAATAGGTTACAATCTTGTTTGGTTATTTAGTTCATTTTTGCTGATAGAAATAGTCGCTCATGTTTTAAGTTGATTTAATAGGTTGGTAACAAAAAATATCTTCAAAAAGGGCTACCAATCAACCCCTGATCTCACCTCTCCCTCCTTGGGACCATGAGCTGAGACCAAGGTGTCCTTGCTGCCATAAAAACATTGTTCTTGCTTCTTCATGCAATTTCTAGTGTTAGATTCGTAGTTGAAAAGGTTGCTTCCAGTTGTGATTACATGCTTAGATCCATTCTTGCTTAGTTTCCATAGTTGTTTCACATGAATTGCTGCCAATAAACTTCTGTTCATCATGCTTATGGTTTCTAGGTCAAATTAGGTCAAAATAGCTAGATCTTTGGTTTTCTTAGTCTTTGTTGGTTAGTTTTGGAAAATAACGTGCAGAGTACCTGTGATACCTCCTCACCTACCCTTACCCCATCAATGCAACCTACTTCTTCCTCTAACTCAGATCCTTGCCTCTCATTTGCCACGTTTTCTCACTTTGCCCTAGTTCCTACATTCTTGCGCAACATTGCTTCTCCATCCTTGAACCAAATCCGATCACCTTAACCACTCCTCATCCTCAATCACCAAGTCCTAGACCTCCTCACACACTTATCTCACCTCCATACCCACTTTTTCACCTTTCTTCCACCATCAACCCTTCAAAATTCCATTTCGGAACATGCTGTAGAAACATCCTGTAGAAGCTACAGTACACCCTGTAGAACCCCTCCAGACTTCCTGTAGAAGCTCATGAAAGAAGTTTCTTGAGATCTGATCATTGTGAAACTCTCTGGAAGGGTGCTAGGGACCCCTTAGGCCCTCTTTTCACCTTCCCAATCTCCTGCAAGCATTTCCTTTCACCAATCCACCTTTGCATAGTCAAAAACATTTAAAGCACATGCATAATAATTCTGCCAACTTACTCAAAAATACAAATAGATGTTTCTTTTCAGATTTCACTTCAGAAGTAGCTTAGACACATGAACTTAAACTTCCAAAGAATCAATGTCATCTTTTTTAGTAGCTTTCATCCTTTTTCTTGCATCAGTAGGGCTAGTTGGTAAAGCTAGGGTTTGCTAGGGTTTGCATTTCCTTTCAGCTTTTCAGTTTCTTTCTGCAAGTAGATTAGCCTCCTTTGAGTTAGCTTCCATCCATCAATTAAAAAGCTTCTTCTAAGAGCTCATAGAAGCTGGCTTAAGCTCTTAGCGGACTTGTGCCAACTGACCAAGTGACAACCGCGACAAGAGCTAGTACTTGTGCATATAGCACTGTCGCTTCCAAGATTGTTACGAACTACTGGGTTGATAAAAGTAAAGAAGGGAGTCCTAGGAGTTGCAGCATTATCACTGCAATACTGGAGCCCACCAATTGTCATGGGTTTTTCTAGCCATGGAAGTGGTTTCAACCTTGCCTTTCCATTTCTGTATAGCCATGGTGTGATGGGATTCTTTTATTTGGTTGAGCTTTAGATTGTTGGATTGTTTTGGAACTAGGTGAGGTGGTATCAGGAAAACTCTCATAGGGCATAGGAATCCCTTGACTAGTTTTGGTGGGATTGGGGTAAAGCCTGACGGTGGAGACAGGTAAATTCCTTAAGGTAATCATGAAGAAATTTAGAGGTATCCAAGCTTGTTCTGGGCCTAGTAATGTCTTGATCAGTTTTGGCGAGATTGTGGTAAAGCTTAAGGGTGGAGGTGGTTTAATCTTCGAAAGCCCTCGTTGTTTATGTTGTTGTTTTGGGCCTAGTGATCCCTTGACCAGTTTTGGTAGGATTGCAGTAAAGCCTAAGGGTGGAAGTGGTTTAATCTCAAGGAAGCCCTGGTTGTTTAGTATTGACTCCCACATTCATGCTTGGAATATGGCACATGGGTGATTGGCTAAAAGAAAGATTTGGTTTCGCTCAATCTAAGGTAAGGTGGTATGTGAAAGTCCTTGACTTGGTTGGATTTTTCATATGGTAATAATTTCTATTTCCTATTGTATTTCTTGAGTACTCGTACTTGTTATTATGTTTATTTCATGGATATTCTATCATGGTTATCATTATGATTATATGTTGGTTATAAGAATGGTTTCATAATAGGTGCTAGTTATGGCTCTTAACATGTTTTCATTAGTTGATGAATGGTTATTGAATGCATGAGCTCAAAAATGTTACTGAAACTATTATGATAGGGCATTAGACCTTCTTGATGACTCTTAGATAAGTATAAGACCCCTATGTTTAGATATGCATTCATGACCTTTAGAATACATGTTCTCAATATGTTTGACGAAATGAATATAGGTCAAGTATTTGATCAAGTTTGGTATAAATGGTTTTTTCCTGATGTTATTTATTATTTTTGAAAGTCTCACTAAGTTCTAAAAGTGGTCTAGAGGTTGACGTTGCATTTAGGCTTGTATCTCGGGACTGCATGCTCCTAACTAGAAAAATTGGGTTGCAACTGCCTAGATGTAAGCTTGTGCATGTGGTTGGAGGCTTCCAACCACATGTAGGCCATGTTGTATCTACAGTTAAGTGCCCAAGGATTACAAGGAGGGTTCTAGCTCAGGGTTTGGCCACCTAGGATGGTTTCTTAGCCTTTCAGTGTCTTGTAGAACCTATAGAATGTTGTGAGATGTTAGTTTTTTCATCAGTAGTCAGCCCCACTTACTTAATGGTACCTAGGAGGTCGGGTCATGTCATAATACATCTTCCTTTCATGATTACCATGGCAGGCCAATGAAGTTGGGTAAATGTGGGAGCGATGATTATAGATTGGTATCAAAGCATGCTCTATTCTATTTGAGTGTTATTTGATACTATATTGGTATCAGAGCATGGTTCAATACTTGGACTGGATGAGCAGAGTGTGTGGGTCATGAATGCATATTAGTGTCTATATGGTTGATATGAATTCATTGTCATGGTGATTATTTTCATCCATGAGGTCATGGTATGTAGTTGGTATTATCATGCATGATGTCGGTATATTGATATGATTATGTATATATAGGTATTGTGCTAATCTAGTTGATTTTGCAGACAAGATAACCTCCCCTAAATTTTAGTGAAGTATGTTGATTATGTTTGTATTTATTTTATCTGACATGGTATGTTTGCAAGAAGAAAAGGATCAAAGATGACTAGAAAAATGGTGGATTATAATTCACAAGAATCTCCTTACAGATCAAATGAGTAGCTAATAGATGGGTTCTCTCTTGACATTGCAGACACTTTGAGGAGTTTAAAGGCAAAGAACAAAAGTTTTGTTGACGGTGCTGGACCCACCAACATTCAGGGGATCTCCCTAGTACCAATTCCCAACTAGACCTCACACCATTTTGTGTAGGAGTTCCATCCAGTACGATGGCATGGTTTCCATTATCTTAGAGATTTGCCTTATCTCTTGTTGTTCAACACATGAGAGTGTTATGCTTGAAACTTTAAGAAAGTGAGGTGAGTGCATAATGTAACTTTGTGAATGGGTTCTCTTACTATAAGGGAGAGGGTAAAAGTGAGCCTCTAGATGAGAGGTAGTAGTACCACCTAGGGAGAGACACACATGAAAATGACAAGGGTCTGTCCAACATCCAGCATAATAGTCCACAACAGATGTGAAATTCGTTAAAACCAATGTGAAAGGGAAAACATGTACACCATCCAGTGGAGTAGTCCACACAGGGGTGACGATAATTATAGCCAAGGGAAACAAGAATGGTCTATCTAATATCCTGTGGAGTAGTCCACACAAATGAGACAACAATGTGAACAATACAACACAACTTCAACAATGTAAGTACTAAAATAACCAAAGTAGTTCAACTATCTTAGTACATGTTAAAAAAACATGCATTGCACACGTTTAAAGGATATTCTTACAAACAAAGACAAAACATGTGTGAAAACATATTATCCTAAGACAAAATTATGAATTAAGCAAAAGTTCCAAGACACATATGTACACCATACGTCACTAATCCCAATAGTGGGACATTGGAGCCACTCCTTGCTCCTCAAAGAATAGACTACAAACTCTCAAGGATATGTGGTTGGGGCCAAGGTGAAAAGTCCTTTGCTCATACAAGAAGGGGGTATATATAGCCAAGGGTGATGGTTGACCCTTGTGGCTCCTGGATTTCCCTTATGACTGTTCAACTTCCTGTGACTTTTCAACTGATGTGACTCTTCAACTTCATATGTGTGTTTGTTGGACTTTCATTTTACATTACATTTTATTACAACAAGTATGGTCCATAGTACTGATGTGGCTGAGACAACTCATGACACAACTCAATGTGACACTGCTGACATGTATTGGATGATTGTGGTGTCCATGTCAAGTTGTTATGCTGCTGAGTGATGGATGTGCTCTTGGTATGTTGTGTCTTCACCTCCGCATTGCAATGTGTTTTTGGGTCTTTGATGGTATTGTTCTTTGCTTGATGGTTCAGTGCATGTATCCTTTTCACTTGCTACTCGATGTGAATTGTATGTTCATTCAAATAGGAGAAAGCCTTCTAGCATGCACTCCTTCTTCATCTCATTTGTCGCGACACCATGTTCCATCATTGTACCTATTCTTGCAATTCACTCATGATGGGATGACATCAAATCCAAAAATCTCTTAATCTAGCATGATGCATTATTTTAGGATTTGGGTCCATCTGAGCTGGAGGAAGGACAAGACACTGAAACTACGGAGAGCACAACTCAAGCTAGGATGAGGGGATCCAGAGTACTGTTCGGAAATATTGTAAAAAGGTCAGTGGGAGGAAAAATTGTGCAATTAGGGGCAGCAGTGATAGCTGCAGGATGTAATCCAGTTGGGCAGAACTACACAATTCTTGGGAGGAACACAAGGCAAGGTGTCTGGGGGAACTACTGGTCAGTTCTACGCAATTTTTAGAATGCAAACTAAGTGGGTCACTTGGGGTCTAGTTGGGGATCTTTGCAATTTATCAGAGGGAGATAGAGCGGGGTAGTAGAGGACATTGGTAGGAAATTTTTCTCTATATTCCAGAACAAGGCATGATTGGGATACAAGGAGTTGCTAGTCATAACTGTGCATTTCTAAGAGACAGTGTGGGAAAGGAAACATTGTGTAGTTTCTGAAAATAGTGCAAATCAGGGTAGAAACAATTTTTAGGGACAACACAAAGCATGGTAGCAGAGGTTTGGCTCATTAGGACTATGCAATTTTTGCAGGGTAGATAGATGGGAATTTCTGTGCAATTCTAGAGAGCAGTGAAACCCTAGGTTATAGAATAGTGCAAATTTATGGTAGACCAAAGGGATGCTTGATAACTGATCTTGTGATAAGTGTATGTTGGATTGGGCTTGGAGACACTTTCTATGCAATTCTGGGAGACAGACAACCTGCTCACTTTTAGGATTGTGCAATGCAGTTGCCTCAGAGGACAATCTCAAGCACTGTGCCGTTCTTGGTAGTAGAGTCGGGTCACTAAGAGTTGAGATTGCGCAGTGTAGCTTAGTTGGGGTCTAGTTGAAGGGGTTTGTCCGGTCGATAAATTTTTAGGAAAAATGGCCAAGCGCGAAAGTAAGTGAACTTGTGTAGACGTGGCATTGTGCTTAGACACTTAGTATGACTTGACAACAGGAAACCACAAACCAACAAGACAAACTTGTGCTCAGTGAAATTGTGTTAAGGTTAAGAGTGACAAGTACGGCACTTGCGATAGCTCTTCGAACAACCATGACAACACTCAAGTGATAGTACTTACAACTTTGAGTGTGAGTATGACCAATGTTCACAGAGCAAAGAAAACTCATGCACACAAAGACCAACCTTCAAAATTACCAGAACAAGATCACAAGCATGAAAAAGCAATCAACATGCCAAAAGATGACCATTGGCTAGACAAGAAAAAAACCTATAAAGACTCTATAATATCTCATGGAATGACCCCTAGTGTTGCAACCATCAATGGAAAAACCAAGGAAGGCTTCGAAATTTGGATGCAGGCCAAAATTTTGGAGGGTGTTGCAACCGCTACAACACTTGGCAACACATTGGTTGAATACAAGATTCTCTATTTTGGTTCATTTTCAATGCAGAGCCTTGGCCTTTAAGGGAGTATTGATTCATTGTGCAGGTTACTTTAGCTTCCCCACTTACCCCATGGAAAGACATGGTTCACCTTGTACCAACCCAGTTGAACACAACAAAAGATTCAGTGAATCACAGTGTTTCAAAATCGTGAAGTGTAGTTTGGCTCGCGAGCTTAAGATTTTCATAGTATAAGTTTTTATCTCTAGTGTTGCTCGACTGCCAGTTGGCTTGGAATGTACCCCAACAAAGTCACACAGGAACACAAGCATTTCTCCAATGCTAACGAGCCTAGTCAATACCCTGGTGGAGTTGCCTTCTTCACCTTTCTACACAAGAAGCCTTTCTCTTCTTTCACCTTTGTATTTTTTTTGAAAGAGGACTTTGCATAGGCACTTATTTATTTTTGGGGTAGAAGAGGGATCCTGACTTATTGAGAGTAGGAGAGTTTCTTCCTTCAGAGAAGAATGTAAGACCTCTAATTTAGGTTTCCTCATTTAGATTTTTCCCTTCTCCATTTCTACTAGTTGGATAAGCTTGAACACAGAGAGCAGAAGACTGAGTATAGGCATGAGGTTTCACAGTTTGGACATAGGTTCATGGTTTGACCAAAGCTTCCCTTATAGATGGGTCACATTTTTTGTCAAGACTTCATCAGAAAAAAGTTACAACCAAGCACAGTGAAGACAGACACATGATTGGCCAAGCATTGCAATGTCACAAGGCTCTTGAACTTCAGCCATATGCTTATTCAAAAGCCAGAATAGAGTGTAGGACAATACTTATTTACAAAATGAAATGACAAGACATCAAAACAAAGTAAATCAAAATGAAGCAAAAACAACAAAGCAAAACAACATAACAAGCAATAAACATGTTATGTACATAGTGAAGGGTGTGGCCCCAGATCATTGAAAATAACATTTTAAATCTGGTCATTGACAAGGAGAGTGTGAATCTTCCCATCAAGTGATTGTAAATGATACATGTGTTGGCGAAGTTTTTCGTTAACCGTGAAAGGACCAATCCACAGGGACTGGAACTTTGTGTGTTTGCCTTTGTCCTCGTGGGGTTTATCCCACTTTAAGACCAAGTCACCCACACTGAAGTTGGTGTTCCCTGCAGAATTTCTATCAAACCATCTCTTGATCTTGTTCTAGTGGAGTGTAGATTTTTATTTTTCTTTCATCTATTCTTCTTATAAGTTGTGTAATGTGTCCATCCTACGCTGAACCAATAGACACGACTTGCCTTAGGATTCTTGGGATAACTGGAGAGCAGGAAAGTAGATATTTGGTGGGAGGATAACTTCTTTTCCATATACGAGGAAGTATGGAGATGTGTTCAGGGAGGGTTTGGGTGTAACTCAGTCAGCCCAAAGAGAATTCACCAGAGCAGAATGTCAGTTTCATTGTTTAGAGTAAATGATCTTTTTATGACGCGGATAAGATTTTTGTTTGTCGATTCGAGAAGACCATTTCCCTTGAGGTAGTAGTTAGCTGAATTCTTTAGCTCAATGCCATGTTGCAATGCAAAATTATAAAGTCTCAATGAAGAAAACTAAGTATAATTTTAAAAACAAGTGATACAAGAATGCCCAACCTTGAAATGATGTTCTGCTGAAGGGAGTTGATGACTTCCTGGTCATTCACTTGTTTGAGCGAAACTTCTTCTGTCCACCACATCAATTAATCTATAGTAGCCATGATATAGTGGTGGTTCTTTCATGAATGTGGGAAAATCTCCCCGATGATGTCCAAGCCCCACCGTTGGAATGGTTCATCCAATGCAATAGGATGAAGTGGGGCTGTTGACCTTTGAGTTGTGTTAGCACATCACTAACAAATTGGGCACTTGCAGGCATAGGCATGTGCATCTTTGAACAATGTGGGCCAGTAGAAGCTAACTCTCATGAATTTATGCATTGTTTTGTTACCCACGAAGTGACCCCTAGTTGGTCTTTCATGCAAACCACATTATACTCTCTCTGAATCTTGCGAGAAAAATGACATTGTTGTGATTTTTGTAAAGCACTTTGTGCACCAATTGGTGATATAAGGCTTTCAGTTGGAGTGCCCTCTTTTTTCTCATATAAAATTGAGAGGGCATGGTATCATGCTCAAGGTACTAGTGCACGTCTTCATACCAATATTTATCGTGTGAAGTGGGTGGTTCTCGCTCTACATTGTGCATGCCAATTTCTTGCTCCCAACCGATGAGCTCTTCCTCTTGAGTGTGCACTACTTTAGTTGAAAGTCTATAGATACCTTGACCCTTGATGATGTGAACTGGCTTAATGCCAAGATCATACTCTTGTAGTCCTATCATCCAGTTTGTACATATTTCAGCCATATCTTGTTGAATAAACAACGATCCAACTGTTGGGTGTGACACAAAGACTATGCAATGGTTTTTTAGCAGGTAGGGTCTGAAGTGTTTCACTGCCTTGTATAATGCATATGATTTCTTATCCATGAAAGGATAGTTTATTTCGGGTCCCTGTAAGCTCATGCTTGTGAAGGAGATGGGGCGTTCATTGTTCATATCATCCTTCTGAGTGAGCACTACAATGAGTTAAGTGTCGAAAGAGAATGTGTAAAGCAAGAAATATTTGTTGAAATATGGGTTGTATAATGTAGGTGTTGCTCCTATTTCCTTCTTGATATAGGTGAACACATCCTTTTCTTTCTTCCCGTAGTTGTAAACTAGATCCTTCTTGATCATCTCTTATATGGGTTTGACAACCTGTGCATAATTTGGGATGAACTTCTAGAGGAAGGTGATCTTCTCCAAGAATGACTAAATGGCTTTCTTGTTCAAGGGATGAGGAATCTGCGTGATCATCTGGACTCGATCCGAATCTACCTTGATCCCACTCTTGACAATGATGTGCCCAAGGAGGTTACCCTCAAACAATGTAATTATGGTCTTCTTGGGATTCAAGATATCACATACTTGTGACATCACTCAAAGGTCTTCCTGAGATGGTGTAGGTGCTCTGACTATTTCCTGGAAAACATTATTACCTTATCAAGGCAGACCACCACGCTCTATCCATTACACGCTGAAAATTTGTGCCTATTTTTTCCAACCCAAATGGCATTCTTCAATAAGCGAATGTACTGCACTTGGTACAAAAGGTTGTTTTTAGTCTATTAGGTTCTTCTACCATAACTTGGTTATGTCCCGAAAAACTATCTCACAGAGAAAAATTTCTCCTTCAGGTACTATCTGCGAGATGTGTTCCATGGACATCATAGGGTAATTGTCTTTGTCCAAGGCACGATTTAGATTTTAGAAATCAACACATAGGAAAATCTCCTCGGACTTCTTTCTAATAGGAACTAAGATTGAAACCCATGTGGAATGACTAACTTTGTAAATGATCCAAGCATACAACATCTTAGTCAACTCTTTCTGAATGAGGGGCTCCAAGAATGGATGTACTTTCCTAAGCTTCTGCTAAAACCGTTTGGCCCCTTCCTTGATTGGAATGATGTGTTTGATTATTCACATGCCATATGTTTTCAATTCATCATATGTCCATGTGAATACATCATGGTACTGTCTGAACAGGTGAACAAATTCTCGTCGCTGCTCTGGACTGCAACATGTACCGAGATTCATGAACTTTGAATCTTTGTTTGTTCCTAGATTAATATCTTTATGCATAAGTGTGGAACTATGATTTTTAGTGTTCCTGGGTCCCTGGAAGTGATTCTACAAGTCATATAGCTTCTTGAGTGAAACCACACCCTTGGGGATGAGGTTTCCTTTACTTTCATCAGTTGTGCCTTGTAGATATTGCTCGTGCTCATCTTCATCTATCACTGTGTCCTTGAAGACGTCAACGTTGGCCATGAAATGCAGTATCATCATAAAAAACATGTAAATTAGTGATGTTGTCAGGGATATATGGCTTGTAAAAAAATTCAACGGAAAATCTATCCCTAAGCGATGTCATCCTATCAGCTGCATTTTCTAGAGCATCTGCAACTACATTATGCATTCTTGGTACAGAAATGATATTGAAAGCTTGTAAGTTAGAGATAAGTCACCATACCTCTTGTTGGTAACTCTTAAAACGAGATAAAACACAGTATATGGTGTTACGTACATGATGTACCATGATCACTTAATCACCTACCACTTTCAGCATAACAACGTTGAGGCTGATGGATTTTTGTAAGCCCAAAATGAGTGCTTCATACTTGGAAGTGTTGTTCGTGCACTCGAACTCCAAGCGGCTTGAGACTAAGTTTTTCCTTTTCCTTGGGTCAATTAAAACACACTCAGATCTAGATCATCCTGTGTTTTGGATCCATTGAAATACAAGGTCCACATATCATTCGTACAAGAATCACTTGCCGCGTTAGTGCTACTAACACTACTGTTACTCCTATTACAATGTATTGTACATGTTTCATTTCGATCAGTGGGGTGAGGAAGGAGACCTAACTATGTGTCTGATGGGGTGGGTATTGGTTGTGCAAGATAACACTCGAGTTTCATTTCCAGAAAGCAATTACCGAACACAGTTCATTTTTTCCATTAAAGTGAGTAACTTTATGTTTCATATATCTCTCCAAAAATGCCCAGATTCGGTTGTTTCTATCCTTATGTGGAAGCCATAAGTGTGACCAGTCCTTAGTAAATTATCCTTGCAACTTGTTGGACTAGTCTCTGCTGAGTAATAAAACGTATGCTTCTGGTATGTCCACAATCAAAATGTCAATGCACTGGTCAACTCATCCATCAGACGGTAACCAGATGATCATGTCCCAACGTTCACCAATGGCTGTACACATGTTTGGTCAATTTGGATGATCGGTGCATTTGTACTACTCCATTGCACATTGATCTATTTAGCGATGGAGAGTGGCATGACATTGAAAGTCGCACCAGAATCAACCTAATAGTTGTGGACATTGAATTTGAATATTTGTAATGATAACAAAAACGATGGGCAAAGCGAGTTCACTTCCTCCATACGAAGCACGTTGAGGATGGATGGGAGTGTTTCAGGAAACTTTCTTGGTCCCTTGTTGGAAGAGGCAACATTGTCTGTGGATTTCTTCCACAGTGCATGCAAAAGAATATCTCATGGACATGTGAGCTTGGTTAAATCATAAATAGATAATTTCACATGGTCTTTCTCATATCTTCAACATTGTTGTAATCCAGAGCGGGAAGACTCACCAACTTGTATGCATGGAAAATTTTAGGGGCTAATATTCACAGGTGGGCTAGTTTTCCATGACTTTTCCAAAAAAACGATTTGTCAATTTCCACTTTTCCTAAAAATGATTCGCCCAAATTTTACAAATAAAATTATTTTACCTAAAAAATCACCAACATTATATAGAGAATATATGTAAAATCATTATAAATTTGAATAATTTTACAAATTTATTAATAAACATTTTATAGTTTGCATATTAGGGACTAGTGAGATTCGCCAATATTTTTAAACTTCAATATAATTTTCCATCCTTAAAATTTTCCCTAGTTGTACGGGGGTACACTTGTGTTCATGTTGTCGAGTGGGCTGCTTTTGTCTTTGTTGCTCACAGATGTACTTTTAGTGGTAGTTGTCTTCCCAAACTTGCCTTGTGTTTTCTATGTTGAGATGATCGGTGGGTACACTGTTATGAGCAAATGTTTTCTTAATTTTTCTCTCAGTATCTCAAAAACAGTGGGGGACCCTTGACTCCTCAAACTATATCGATTATTCTGCTTTGGGGTTGGACACTCACTTGGAGGCTCCTTCTCAGTGGCTATCTTTTGGGAAGCGTTAAGACATTGATACATGTCGATTACATGCCCAACAGTTGGAGCTTCATCAGATGCTACAACTTCTTCTTTGTCTTCAACCTCTACCTTAGCCTGCTCACTGGCCATAAAGTTTTTAGTCAACTGTGTAGCCAGGGTGCTCATTTCTTGGTTCCATTCTTTGCAAGTCCTCTTCGAATGTCGTTCACGATGGAACTTGCAATAGTGATATGTTGCGATTGAATCCATGTTGAACACAAGGTTAGAGCTCTGCGCAAATTTTTTTAGGTGACCGTTGCTGCCTGAAGTTGAGTTCTTCTTCTATGCAAATCTGAGAGGTATGTTGTTCACGATTGCCTCGCATGTCCTCTAGTTGATTGCAGAAACTTCGGTTGTCAAGGACTTGATGAGATGAGTAAGGTTTTCGATTTCACTTGCTTCCTTTTATTTTTCCTTACTCACAGCAGCCTGAGACCTCCTTCTAATTTCTTTGGAGTCCTTAGTTGGTTCATCATCTACAATGACTCCAATAGTGCACAAGTATTTCTCCAAATCAATTGCCTCTTGGCAATTTTCTAAAAGGGTTGGTTTCGTAGCTCGCTTGACGAACCGTGCAATTTTGATCATCACTCCAGACGTGTAGTAGTCAACTGTGATGGAGTCTTGAGGTTTGGCGTTTGCAGGGAACTTGTTCAATATAAGGTTAAACCTCTAGTTAAAATATTTCACTTTTTATTTCTGCTTCATCTTCAGACTACCCAACGTTTTTAACAACATGGCAGGGGTTTTTTCCTCGGCAAAATTCTCAAGGAAAATTCTCTTCAACATCCCCTAGTTCTGAATGGAGTTGACAGGAAGGATATGGTATCATACATCTACTTTTCCATCCAAGGGACATGAAAACAATCTACATGTAGCATTGTCATAACGTACCTCGAGTGTATACAGATGTAGGTAGAATGTGTCTATATGGTCTTCTACCTTCACTGCTCTATCAGGGTCATACTTTGTTAACATTTTATCTATGTGTCTTGGCATCTTGTGTAAGATACCCATGAGTGCCAATGGGCCTTGTGTCATCCATTCCAAATTATGATTAGGCATATTGTCCTCTTCTTCATCCTCTTCCTCCTCTTTTGAATCTAATGGTTCAACCTCTGAATCTGTTGGTTTGTCTCCACCTCCACCTCCTCCGTTTCCTTCCCCTCCATTGCCTCCGATGGAATCTAAGACCAAGAGTAAGTTGTTATCTTCTTCTCTATCTAGGAAAGCTAAATGTTCCTCTTCATTTTCAGCAGCTTCTTCCAACTCTTCAAGAGTGGTGAGGATTACCTCTTCAACAGATGAGACTACCACTCCTGTGGGAATAGTCTTTTGTTTCCTCTGTGAAGAGGGAATAGTGTGTACTCCTGAAATTAATCCAACAACTTTAGCAAAATGACGGGTGATGGGACGGACAACAAGGATGTGATGATATGAAATTTCTTTTTCGGGTCTGGGAGGTGAGGAGTAACCAACTTCAGAGTTGTGTGTTGGAGAGAGGGAGTTCATGTTAGTGCCTTGACTAGATATTAGATAAGTAGGGTTGAGAGGACATTCAACCATAAACTACTAGTAGCCCTCCTTCTAGCTCTAGAAATGTTGACAGTGCTAGACCTGCCAACATTCAAGGGATCTCCTTGATATGAATTCCCAACTAACACTCACACCATTTAGTGTAGCAATCCCATTTGATACGATGACCGGTTGCCATTATCCTAGATATTTTCCTTAGCTCTTTTTATTCAACACATGAGAGTGTTATACATGTAATTTCAAGAAAGCGAGGTGAGGATGCCTCATGAGTGTGTAATGTAACTTTGTGTCCAGGTTCTCTTACTGTAAAGGAGAGGGTAAAAGTGAGTCTCTAGATGAGAGGTAGTAGTACCACCCACGGAGAATGCGAAAACAACAAGGGTCTATCCAGAATCCAATGGAATACTCCATAGTAGATGAGGAAATTGTTAAAACCATAGTGAAAGGGAAAACACGTACACCATCCAACGGAGTAGTCCACATGGGGGTGACAATTGTTATAACCAAGGAAAACAAGAATGATCTGTCTAATGTTCTGCATAGTAGTCCACGTGAACGAAACAACAGTGATGAAAAATGCAACACATCTTCAACAATGTAGGTACTAAATAACCGAAGTAGTTAAACTATCTTAGTACAAGTTAAGAAAACATGCATTACACACGTTTAAAGAATAGTGTTACAAATGGATACAAAACATGCTTGAAAACGTGTTGGCTTGAGACAAGATTGTGAATTAAAAAAAAAAATTCCAAGACACATATGTACACCATACATCACTAGTCCTTGTAGTGGGACATTGGATCCACTCCTCGCTCCTCAAAGAACATACTACAAACTCTCAAGGCTATGTGGGAGGAGCCAAGGTGAAAAGTCCTTTGCTCATACAATGAGGGGGTATATAGAGCCAAGGGTGATGGTTGACCCTTGTGACTCTTGGAATTCTATCATGACCATTTAGCTTCCTATGAATTTTCAATTGACATGACTCTTCAAATTCATATGTGCATCCGTTGGACTTTCACTTTACATTACATTTGATTACAACAAGTATGGCACATAGTAGTGATGTGGCCGAGACAACTCATGACACAACTCAACATGACACTGCTAACATGTACTGGTTGATTGTGGTGTCCATTTCAAGCTTCTATGATGTTGAGTGGTGGATGTGCTCTCGATGTGTTATGTCTTCACCTCCGCATGGAAAATTGTTTTGGGGTCTTCGATGGTCTTCATATTTGCTTGACGGTTCAATGCATGTATCCTTTCTGCTTGCATCTCGATGTGCTTTGTATGTTTTTTCAGCTATGAGTAAGTATTCTATCATGCCTTCCTTATTCATCCAATTTCTCATCATGTTATGTTCCATAAATGTACCTATTCCTCCAACTCCCTCATGACGAGACAACATCAAATCCAAAAATATCATATTCTAGCATGACGCATTGTTTTCTGTTTCAGGTCCAAGTGACTGGGAGGGAGGAAAAGACACTAAAATTGTGCAAAGCACAGCTCAAGCCAGGATGAGGGGCTCTAGAGTACTGTTGGGAGAAACTACGCAGAGGTCAATGTGACAAAAAAATGTGTAATCAGGGGCAATAGTGACAGCTACAAGGTGTAACCCCGCAAAACTGTAGAATTCCTGGGAGGAAGACAAGGTATGGTGTCTGGTGGAACTGTTGGACAGTTCTATGCAATTTTCAGGATGAGAAATGAGCAGGTCACTTGGGGTCCAGCTGGGGATCTGTGCAATTTCTCTAAGGGAGACATATCAGGGCAGTAGAATTCATTAATAGGAAATTGTGTGTAATTTTTCAGAGCAAGGCATGATCGGGCTATGAGGAGCTGCTGGTCATAACTGCGCATTTTTGAGAGACAATGCAAGACAAACAATGCTACACAATTTATGGAAGTGGTGTAGAGTGGGGAAGCAATAGGTGTACCAGTCAAGCCTAGGCAATTTTTAGGGACAGTACAGAGCAAGGTAGTAGTGGCCTGGCTCATCATGACTGTGCAGTTTCTACAAGAAGTGCAGATCAGGAAACTGGGCATGTCTACACAATTCTTGAGAGTAGTGAAAACCTATGTCATAGTGCAGTGCATATTTCTTGTAGTCCAAAGGGAGGCTTGGTAATTGATCTTGTGGGAAGCACATATTGGATCGGGCTTGGAGACACTTTTTGTGTAATTCTAGGAGACAGACAGTCTACTCACTTCCAAGATTGCGCAGTGCAACTGCCTCAAAGGACAACCTCAAGCATTGTGAAGTTCTGGACAACAGAGTAGGGTCACTGAGAGCTGAGACTGCGAGTGTAGCTCAGTTGGGTTCCGTTGAAGGGGTTTGTTCAATTGAGAAATTTTCTGGAAAAATGGCTAAGCTCAAAATCAAGTGAACTTGTGTAGACATAATATTATGCTCAGACACTTAGTATGACTTGATGACATGACACCACAAACCAACAAGACAAACATGTTCTCAATGAAATTGTCTTAAGGTTAAGAATGACAAGTGCGACACTTGAGATAGATCTTTGAACAACCATGATGACACTTGTGTGACAATTCTTAAAAATTTGCGTGTGAGTACAACTGATGTTCATAGAGTAAAGAAAACTCATGCTCATAAATACCAACCTTCAAAATCACCAGAACAAGGTCACAAGAATAACAAAGAAATCCACAGGTCGAAATACGACCATTGGTCGAACAAGAAAAAATGTGTAAAGACGCTACAAGAGCTCATGGAAAGATCTTGAGTGTTTGTAACCATCAGTGGAAAAACCAAGGAAGGCTCTGAAATTTGGATGCAAGCCAAAATTGTGGAGGATGTTGCTGCCACTACAACAAGTTGCAAAGCATATAATGACATGATCATTTAGTCACATGAAATACTTGCCAGGGCACATGAAAATAAAACAGAGGTCAATGAAGTTATTCTTTATATTTTTTCATACTTGTAGAGATAGGGAGAACCATGGATCAATTATGGACAGGAGAACATGACTATTGGGGAATATGGAAGTAGGCCTCATGTTGGGAATAAGTCAGATAGGGATGACACGGTCAGAAATGGCAAGTTTTTGGATACACCCGATAAGAGAAATAGTGGACATGGGTTATATTCTTGTTTTGGTTTAGACATGTATCATGGTCATCATCACTACCATCCTTATAGCAGGAGTACCAGGGGATATTTTTCGAATGAGTTAAAGAAATAAAAGTGTTGAGAAATGGCAAAAATAAATTCCGGGTTAATTTTTACTTGAATTAAAGTGAGAATTAAAATCGAATTCTATTCTCATAGAAAATTTTAAATGGTTAATTAATTTTAATTAACTTAATTGTCTTAGGAATTTCAAGTTGGAAGTATTTCTACAGTCATGTATATGTTCTCCCTAAGTTTTAGGGGTCCCGTATGAGTTTAAATTGAGTTGGAAATTAGATCACTCAATTTACTGAGTTAAGTTCGGTTAAATTAGTTCTATTTTTTTTTTGGAACTAATAAAGGGCTAACAATAATTTAGTGCACTAATGCATCCACTAGTGCTACTCTAGTTATTTTAAGATTTCCTCATGAGAATCTCATGCGTGTTAGTTCAGAGAAAGATCCATTTGAGACTAGAATGTAGGGACAATGTACTATCAGTGGTATTATTTATTGGAGTGTAAATATCATTCATGCATCAAAGATTGATCCTATGATTGGATTACGTAGTTTTGGAAGCATGAATTCCCTTTAAAGAAGGGTTAATCATCCTAGAAACTACGCAATATATTAAAGTCTTGGAGAGCTATAGAATTGGGTAATAGTTGGTCAAGACGTAGCTTGTGAGCTGAGAAAGTTGAGCATACTTGTGTGTTGTTCTAGTGAGAACAAGCTTTGTATCGTCACTCATATTTATGATATATGCAATACGGATAGTGAGGTTTTGAGCAATGGATTTCTGTAGATACATTTTGTGTTATGTGCCATTGATTTATCTTCTTATTGTTCATATTGTTCTCATTGATTTATTGGATTTCGCTGGTTGAAAGTAGAAAAGATAGAAAAGATAGATCAATGCCTTAGAATTCAGCCTCTTCGAGGGGGCAACCTCCTTTACATTATATAAATCAACAATTCTTGGATGATTCAAATGAAAAGACCTCCTCTCTATATATAGGAGTCTAAGGGGTCATAACATAATCAGAGCTTACATAACAATAATAATGTAAGGGCACAATAATAACAAAAGTGGGCTTCTATGGGGCACAATAGTAACAATATGGGCACTACATGGGTACATCAATATAATAAGTGGGTTGTACTAATAACAATAAGGGGCTACACTAGTAGTATAGGGCCTAACATGCCCCTCTCCTTCAAAAAGTGTTGTCCTCAACGCTTGAGTAGTTCTTGATGCTTCTGTATAAAATTCTTGTCCTCCCATGTGGAATCCTCAGTGGGTAA
>APFE031321215.1:1502-49572 GCA_000404065.3 Pinus taeda | reverse complement strand
AGAATAAGATAAAGTTTATAGTCTAAATATTATTATAAGCTAATAATATTTGACTGCTCTATAATTAGACTTGACAGTGTCACCGTTGTTGTCTAAAAATAGAATTCCATCTATTTTTGCCAACTTGACCAATCATCCATAAACAACATCCTGCAACTCATAGACATGATTCATATGTCTAAAAATAGACATAGTCCAAAAATAGACTTTGTGCCATAATTTGTCTGCGGGCCCACTTAGTGAAGGCGACTCTTTTCACTAAGCTCCATCATCTTGTTGCAATCTCAACAAATATGAGTTATATGGATCACAAGATTGAACAAATAGAGACTTATTTGGGCACCCCCACCACCCACCCCCTACCCAGATTTCTCTCCAAGTAGCAACAAGGAGCCCATCCCTGTAGAAGCCTTTGAATCTTATAAGTCTTGATGATAGTTTCTATGATGCTTTTCTTTTTTATTCTATTTCTATGTCTTTATGTTTTCAATTTAGGAATAGTCTTATAGGTTTAGTGCACCAGTTTAGTTTGTTTTTTTTTTTTTTTGGAAATTGAAATTTGATCTCTAGTTTGCTTCCCCTAGAGGCAGACCATGACAAACTTTAGTATATTTATGTATACCCTTGAATTCCTTGGAATATAACCTTTACATTACCAAAAAAAACTATATGTATTATCAGGGTTTTATATATATATATATATATATATCCAGAGATGTGAAATTTATATAGATGTAAGTAATATTATCAATAACTAATACAAATCTATCTTAACTATGAGGAATCAAATCTCTCTAATTGCAAACATTTCCTCATGTTTTGCACTCAAAAATAGGTTTGCAACTTCAAATATTTTATCCCTCTTGGTGCTTGGTTGATCTAGAGTTAAGATGGATCTATGCTAGTGTAACCATAAATTATAAAATATACTAGCACAGCCATATAAATTAAATGGTTGATAAACGCCAATATGCATCAATCCTTAATAAGCGTCAAAACACTTTATTATACATCTCACATTGCTAAAATTAAGAGGTCATATAAACTTACTGAATCATAATTGTATTTTAAATTGTCAATTGGATTATCTAAATTATAACCTTATTGGTAAAATAGGTTATCTTGAATGGTTGGGTGAAATGGTTGCTATCTTCTTGGCCCAAGTTCAAATCCCTGCTAGTGACATGATGAGTTGTAATGCCTTGATATGCTTTGTTGTAATGAGGGAGACATATATTTTGTTAAGATGGATCTATGCTAGTGTAACCATAAATTATAAAATATACTAGCACAGCCATATAAATTAAATGGTTGATAAGTGCCAATATGCATCAATCCTTAACAAGCATTGAAACACTTTATTATACATCTCACATTGCTAAAATTAAGAAGTCATATAAACTTACTAAATCACAATTGCATTTTAAATGGTCAATTGGATTATCTAAATCATAACTTTATTGGTAAAATAGGTTATCTTGAATGGTTGGGTGAAATGGTTGTTATCTTCCTGGCCCAAGTTCAAATCCCTGCTAGTGACATGATGAGATATAATGCCTTGATATATTTTGTTGTAATGAGGGAGGCTGACTTTATTATTTTTTTAAATCTAATTTTAGATCTAATGTCCCATTGATCTAATGCTCCACTACAACCTCTCCCCCATAGTGGATTATAAATCGTCTCTTGGTGCAATAAAACCCCTTTGTGTTTAATATTAATTATGGTGTAATATAGGTAAAATACATACTAAATATTTTTAATGTGGTTGATAATGTGATTATAAGTAACATGTATACCAACATAAAAAAACATATAATCTATAACTTAGAAGTGCATCCTCACCAATCACGTGACCTAGATGTGCCTTACAGTTACAACTACGCCTATGATCTTAAAATTGTAAGATATAATGAGCCTTCATTGTCCTCAATGGGGCATCAATAAATGAGATAGTCAACTTCATAATATGTAATTATAACACCCCTTATGTTGACCCTTGTTTTTGTAATGATAAATGATGACTATGTAATAGCAACATGGAAATCATAGTTGGCTGAGACTTTTTTAAATTATGAAATAAATATAAATATGAAACTTTTAATTGGCTAGTCTAAGGAGAGGACATAAGGATCCATGGTCCTAGAGGGAGTGAAGAAGGGGAAGAGATTGGTGTGAGCTCGCATAACAGAACACTCAACCATACAATATTTGGCAAGGAGACAATTGGGCAAAATTAGTGCCCACATCTTTCATGTTCCCACAATGTGAGTGAATTGAAGCTAGACAACCCCATAGGAGACGAGGAGTTTGAAGGAAAGAAAGGGATACAAGTAGACCTAGAGGGATAACTAAACGAGAGGAGACAAGCATGAGCGTAGGATGATCCACTTATGGTCATTGTCCCTAATGATTGGTGACTTCGACTTGATTTTGAGATGGTTTTGCTAGGTGGTCCTTCACACAACAATGGAGGCCTTAAGGGCACATTTCATGTCTCCATTACACATTATGTCCAAGTCGTGCCACACTTTTAGGGATCATTTATGACCTTGAAAATGTATTTTTTCCCCTCCAAAGCAAAGTGGTGGGCACTTTGATGACTCCAAGAGATAATTGAAACCTCAAATCACCTCCAAATGTTGGAACATTGAACTCCCATTGTTTATTATTTGATATTCTTAATGGTGTACCTAATGGACCCAACATACCCCCAAGCTAGAATTTACATTGTTTGATGGGAAGGACTTAATCCAAAGTTCAGATGATGATGTTCATCCCTAGGATGAAATGGGAGGGCTTGTACAACCACTTGGAGCCCCAACGCTAGAAAGAGATGATGACATAACACTTCTAACTCTTGAGAAGGTGACTTAGGGCACCCAAAGCATAGTTTTGACACTTAGGATTTATTAGGAACTTTTTGAGGGCTCCCCATAAAGGATGGGAGTTGATTTTAATGATAGGACATCCCCCTAGGTTATCCATGCACTTTCACAACATTTAGTTCCAAAAAAGGGCATTCATAATGCTTATGGAGGATTTTGACCCACATGTGTGAGCTTTTATGACATTTATATTATTATGATCCATGTGTTAGCTTGTAACCCCTTATCTTTATGGACACTAAAAATTAAACATTTTATAGGGCTTCTAAGCTAATTTTAGTGAGTGATTAACCCCATATATATAGAAGATCACTCACTTTACATTTATGATCATCACACTTGAGTGTTGGTCTATTTTCTAGAGCTCAACTTACCCTTTGTGTAACTCACTACTTGTGGAGATGTGATTTTTTGGAGTTTTCCACTATTAAGATTGGCTTATGCATTGGAGATGTATTTTTAGGATTGAAAGAAGGTCTCTTCATGAAAGAATTGTAAGTTTATTGCGGAATTTACATTAATTTACATGTAATTAAATTATTTCTACGATTTTTCAATGATCCATGCCTAGATACAAATTATTTATAGATAATCTTAGTTAATTTTTTCATGCTGACTATTTGTTCCTTGAAATCCATAGGAGAACTCCTAGTGTGCATCTCCTATTTAATTTCTCCCCTCACAGAAAAAGAGTTTGGGTTTTATAAAGTGGAAAAAGGATTTCTCCCCTTACTCCAATCATTTGTCATTTATCTCTAAAATTTCCCCAAGGATCCATCACCCAAGTAGGATTAGGCACTAGCAAATTTTGCATTGATCAAAAACCTTGAAAACTAAATATTTTATTCCCTTTCATTTTCCTAAGATTTTTTAGGCAATTTGTTGGGGATTTTTCATAAGGCTGAATTGGTCTAAGGAATTTGTGGATGAGTATTTGTGGAATAAAAAATTATTTTCATCTTTGTAATCCTTTTTAATGCAAAATCTAGCCTTTTCCACGGGAAAACTTTCCCTTATAGGGATGTCGTCATCCTTCTCTAGACAAGTTTGTGCCTTGAAAATCCTAACCCTAGTTTAGCTTCAACTCGAAGCTCAACTCGAGGGTTTGCTCCATTGTTTTCTTAACTTTTATCTTTTAGTAAACTTTAATTTGACTCATGTGTGTCAAGATACTCCTTTATTTTTGCATATTAAGAAGCCCCTTGACAGTCCTGGAAATCTATCAACCAAGTGGATCTCCCCGATATGAAGTCCCAATTAGACCTCACATCGTTTGGTGTAGGAGTCCCATCTGGTATAAAGGTTTGGTTTCCAAATCCTCAAAGATTTTCCTTGGCTCTAGCTGTCAACACAAGAGAGTGATGCAATGGTGTCTCCGAACAACAAGGTGAGTGTGTCTGGTGAGTGCGCAACACAATTGTGTCTAGGTTCTTTTACTACAAAAGGGGGAGAAAAGTGAGCCTCTAAGTGAGAGGTAATAGTACCACCTAAGAAGAGACACACAAGAACTAGCAAGGCAAGTCCAACATCCAGCGGAATAGTCCACAACGAACAAGGCAGTTGTTACAACCAATGAACAATGGTAGATCTGTCTACCAACCAACGGAGTATTCCACAACAGATGTGAAGGTCATTATAACCGATAAGTAAGAAAATTTATGTCTAGTATCTCGTGGAATAGTCCACAAGGATGAGACAACAGTGACAACCATTACAACACATTCCCAACAAGATAAGCACTAAAACAACCGAAATAGTTCAACTATATTAGTACATGTGAAAACAAACATGAAATATAAATGCTCACAGAATAGTCTTACAAACATTCATAACTCATGCATGGAAAGATGTTGGCCTGAAAAGGCTTCTGTAATTAAGGAAAAGTTTCAAGACACATATTTACATTGTACATCACTAGCCCCAGTAGTGTGACATTGGAGCCACTCCTTGCTACTCAAAGAACTGACTGAAACTCTTTATGCTTTGCGGGAGGAGCCAAAATGAAAAGTCATTTTCTCATACAATGAGGGGGTATAGATAACCAAAGGGGTGATTCTTACCCCTTGTGACCCTTTGACTATCCTCATGATTGTTCAACTTCCTATGACTTTTCAACTTACATGACTCTTCATATTCATGTGTTTCCATTGGAATTCCACTTTACCACACATTTGTTACAATATGCATGGCCCATAATGGTGATGTGGCATGTGATAACTCATGACACTACTTGACATGACAGAGCTGACATGGACTAGTTTGATGATGTGGCAAGACATTGTTGCTGTTGAGTGATAGATGTGTTCTTGGATGTGTTTTCTCTTCTCCTCTGCATGGCTTGATGATGTGGGGTCCTCAATGATGTCCGAGCTTGGGAGGTGATTTCAAACTTGTGTCCTTTACTTAATATCGATAGGTTTATCTATCGATTCAACTACAAGTGAGTCTCTAGGCATGCTTCCCTCTTGTTTTTCCTTCTTCATCATCTCGACATGACTTGAGAGTGTACCTATTCATGTAATTCACTCATGACGGGAGGACATTAGTCTGAAAACTCCCTACTTTAAGATGTTGCATTATCATCCATGGACTGAGCTTGAGACAAGGCATAGGCTGGGAGACAGGGCTCAGTGACTGTGCATTGCGCAGTTCCAGTTGGCAGGGAGAGAGTTTGATCACCGAGATTGCATAGAGCACGGCTCAGGCTTAACTAAGGAACTTTTGAGCATAGTCCTCATTAATGAGAAAAATTGCACTGTGGCCACTGGGAGACAGGATTGCAATTCAAGTCAATAGTGGCTGGTGCAAAGTGAGGCCAAGGGAGGTCAGTTTTGTGTAGTTTTCAGAGGCAAGGAGGATTGGGCAGCAGAGAGGTCCATAATCCAAAAATGTGTAGTTCTTAAGGATATTGATCTCAAACTAAGGGAGGACACTAGGGACACCTCTACGTAGTTTTGGAGGCCAAGGGAGGTTGGACTCTCTCCTCATTGTGAGATTCCAATAGGAAAGGGATAAGCTTGAGGACTGAAAGTGTGAAATGTGTAGTTCAAGTCGGACTAGAAGGAACTGTTTCGCAATTATGGGATTCAAGGAAGGTTGGTGAAATTTGGTGAAGTGAAACCACCCTAGAGGATAGTGAATTCACACTGCATAGTTCCAGTCAGTAAGGTTAAATCATTGAGAGGTGACACTGCACAATGTGTAGCTTAGTCAGGTCCCGGTGAAGCTGAGTTGCTTGGTTGAGAATATTTTTTGAAAATGTCTAAGTGCGAGAGGAAGATGGACTTGTGATGAACTTGAACCGCGATCACACACTTAGCATACATCGACGATATGAAAACATAGACTATCGGGAAAACAAAAGAATCATTTCCCTCTGAGAGACCGTCTCGTGACAAGAAAAAACAAGTGCAACACTTGAGATAGACTTTAGGACAACCGTGACGACACTTGTGCGACAACGATTAAGACTTTGTGTATGAGTGTGACATGTGTTTACATGGCTAGGTGTTGATGATGTTGGACCTGCCAACATGTTAAGGGATCTCCCCAGAAAGAATTCCCAACTAGAACTCATATCGTTTAAAGTAGGAGTCCCAACAATGGGTAGTAAAGTAGTTCCTTGACTGCGATAGCGCCCAAAGGTAAGTATGATAACTTTTTCAGAAGCAAGTGTGTGACCTTGTAGCGAGTCAAGTGAGATGCATGGGGGTTCTAACACACAGAGGGGGAAAGCAAGTGTGTCCCTTAGAAGCTTATAATAGTATGCATCCTGAAAGGAACACACGAGCAAAATGACAACACAGGTTGGAAGTAGAATAGTCCACAATCCAAAGTGACAGGTTAACACAAAAACACTTCTTCAACAAGATTCATACAATCACATACAAAATAGTTCATGTTGAAAAATGTGCAACAAGAAATGTTAAAAATAGAACTTGCTAAAAATAGCAGTTTGGCGAGTGAGGTCATTGGCCACATTGGGTGAGAGGTGAAACTACTAAAAATAGCACTTTCTAAAATAGCATTTATGGGTCCCTTCCTATTGTTAGCAGTCCCTGGTCTAACTATATGAAGTAAAATTCGAATTTGGTCTTACTAGTGGTTTGAAAATTAATTAATTAATTCTCTATGAGTTAATTAGTTGAGGAGAATCAGACCAGAGGTCTTTGTGAGATCATGCAATTATTTTCTCCCTTGATTAAAGGAGATAAGGTTCAGTTCTATATTGAGAGGATCAGTTGACTTAGTTTAACTTAGTCAAGTTCAGTTAGATTAATTTAACAAGTTGTTAAATTAATGAGATATAGTTTGTTGATGCTTGCATGCATGTGACAACTATTATTTTCATATAACTGAGTATTTTCTCATGGATAACTGATGCATGTCAGTTCAGACGGAGACCTAATTGAGACCAGATGAGGGACAATGTACTATCAGATGCTAGGATATTTCTAGTAAGTATTCCTTGCATGTGAAAGGAATCTATTTTCTTCTATGACTACATAGTTGGACTTGAGGTGACAGCAAGTATGATCAGGCCAACTTACAACCTACATAATGAGGCCTAGGTAGTCCATGATTTTCATCTTCTGATTGAAGATCATTAGAGTACAGAGAGAGTTGGATAGCTTTTGAGCTGATTCTTTTTGTATGTTGTTGAGGATTTCCACTTGATTGATAATACAGTGTTGGGGTTTTATGTTGGTGCTTTCCCTAGTGATATATTCTATGTTAAGTGTGATTGATTCCTTCTTATCAGTTATATGTGTTCATGCTTGATGTTGCTCATGTTCAATTAAGCTTCCGCAAAGTTTATGGTAGATGTAGATCTAGTATTATGCTTTGGTACATTGCATATATCAGTTTGAACTAAGGTGGGAAATTTCTATAGGTATCAGAGCTAATTGATTTGTAGAAAAAGTTCTACATGGTACCAGAGCTAGTTGATATGTAGGAAAAATTCTACAAAATTCTACATGGTATCAGAGCAAAGGTGATCAAAGCAAATAAAAATATACTAGAGGAGATTTTGAAGTTTTGAGTTTTGGGCCGAGAGTTTGCAGAGCAGATCTGAAAATTTCTGCACAAAATTTTTAGAAACAAATAGCAAACTTGGATTCCTTGTGGAAAAATACCCAAAATCAACAAACAAAAAAAATCGACTAAATCGGAGTTCAGATGAGGGAGATATCGCTGATTTAAAATCAGCTCTTTTTCTAGAAAATTTCGTGACAGCAGGAAAGTGGAAGCAGATTGGTGTGCTAGCCAAGAACCTGTATGCACTTGAGGTACAAGATGCATGCAAAGCCTTGAGGAGCAAGGCAAAGGTTAGATACTTGGTGGTTGAGAGGGAGAGTAAATTACCTCTCAACATGCTGCACTAGAAGAAGTCTTAGACGATTGTGGAGGAGCCACGATTGGTGAAGCAGCTTCAGGAGGCTCTGGAGCAGCCACAACTAGAGAAGCTAAGAGGAGATCGAGTAGAGACATCTATTCATGCAGAGACCTCCAATAGGGCGAAACTTTGAGCCAGGTGGGCAGAGGGATCACATGCATCCATACCTCCAGGTAGGAGGTGGGGTGATGTGGAGTGATCGTCCCACGTAGGCTAATATGGGGGCAGGATCCTTGAGGTACCTAACCTCTTTGATTCGAATTTGCTACAGGAGCCCCGATGAGGAGTAGGTGGACTAACTAATTGGGTAGAGAGAAATGTGGATGGAGTGGCAGAGAGAGCTATAGTGCAGGGAATCCAAAGACAATGCAAAGCATGCAGGCTGCAACAATGCGAGAGGCACAAGTGTGTTGCATAGTGCAAGGTAGCACAAAGAGATGTGCAAAAGTGTGAGATGCATGGAGATGTTGCAGTAGCATAGAGGTCAGAAAGGGATCACTTGTCAGCAGCAGGTAGAGCTTCAACATCAGAGTATGTTTCTAGCCCAACGGAGAAGTCAGTTGGGAGTTTTTTTTGGTCCAAGTGTTGCATGTAGAACATTCCAAAAGTACAGGATCGGATTCGAGAGGAAGCTTTTCTTGCTGAGAGGGAGTGTTGAAAAATGTGCAACAAGAAATGTTAAAAATAGAACTTGCTAAAAATATCAGTTTGGCCAGTGAGGTCATTGGCCACATTGGGTGAGAGGTGAAACTACTAAACATAGCACTTTCTAAAATAGCATTTCTGGGTCCCTTCCTATTGTTAGTAGTCCCTGATCTAACTATATGAAGTTAAATTCGAATTTAGTCTTACCAGTGGTTTGAAAATTAATTAATTAATTCTCTATTTGTTAATTAGTTGAGGAGAATCAGACCAGAGGTCTTTGTGAGATCATGCAATTATTTCTCCCTTGATTTAGGAATTTATCCCTTGATTAAAGGAGATAAGGTTCAGTTCTATATTGAGAAGACCAATTGACTTAGTTTAACTTAGTCAAGTTCAGTTAGATTAATTTAACAAGTTGTTAAATTAATGAGATATAGTTTATTGATGCTTGCATGCATGTGACAACTATTATTTTCAAATAACTGAGTATTTTCTCATGGATAAATGATGCATGTCAGTTCAAACAGAGACCCAGTTGAAATCAGATGAGGGACAATGTACTATCAGATGCTAGGATTTTTCTAGTAATTATTCCTTGCATGAGGAAGGAATCTATTTTCTTCTATGACTACGTAGTTGGACTTGAAGTGACAGCAGGTATGATCAAGCCAACTTACAGCTTATATAATGAGGCCTAGGTAGTCCATGATTTTCATCTTTTGATTAAAGATCATCACAGTACAGAGAGATCAAGATAGCTTTTGAGTTGATTCCTTTTGTATGTTGTTGAGGATTTCCACTTGATTGATAATATAGTGTTGGGGTTTTATGTTGGTGCTTTCCCCGGTGATATATTCTGTGTTGTGTGATTGATTCATTCTTATCAGTTATATGTGTTCATGCTTGATGTTGCTCATGTTCAATTAAACTTCCGCAAAGTTTATGGTAGATGTAGATATAGTAGTATGCTTTAATACATTGCATATATTAGTTTGATTTACAGGTGGGAAATTTCTACATGGTATCAGAGCTAGCTGATTTGTAGAAAAAGTTCTACATGGTATCAAAGCTAGCTAATTTGTAGGAAAAAATCTACAAAATTCTATAGTTCATACACAAATGCGTAAGTTAAATAACATACACTGCTAAAGTAACCAAAGTAGTTGAACTATAATAGCAACATATGCATGAAAACGTGTTGGCTCATTTATATTATTAAGTGAAAGTTCAATCCATACATACACCATTGACAACCACTAGCCCCAAAAATGGAACATTACAGTCAACATCACCTGCTCCTCTAAAGATATGTACTTGCTTTACATTGTGGAGAAGCCAAGGCTCATCACAATACTCTCCAAGCCTTCTCTAAGTAATGCCTAGCCAAAATGTTGGCTCTCAAAAGCCACTTCTATGAGTTATGAGGTTCTATTTATAACAAAGGGTGGGATAACCCTTAACATTCCCCTTTATGACTCTTCGCCTACCCTGATGACTCTTCAACTTATTTACAAAAGTCATTACATTACATAGTGACTGTTCACATTCCACTGGTGACACTTGGAATTTCACTTACAACACAATTACAAATAATACACATTTTCCACATGTACCCATGTGTGACAAAATAGGATAGAGAAAGCCTAACAACAAAACATTATAACTCCGAGGAAGTTTGGGGAAAGACCAACTCGACAACATCCACTTGATGCTTCTAAGTCATGTACTGATGTCAAGCTTGGTATTGTGCTATGATGTCCCCAAACTGCTTGATGTTGTCTTGCTGAAAGCGGACTGTTGCCTCCATGGTAGCCAGGTATATGATCTTGGAACCTGTGTCCATCTTTCCCTGAAGCATGTCCAACATGGTGTATACCATGACAATACCACCAGTGTGATTTTTCATTTTTGGTGCACTCAGATCCAAGTCATCCTTGGTGGCCTCTCGCCTTAGCTGCTCCATGTACATGTCGACCTCTAACTTGACTTGGTTCTTGTGCTTAGCTTTGGTGAGGGAACTTGCATCTGTTCATTCTCTTCCTGAGCTACTGGTTGTTTCAGCTCATCAACCTGTAGTGGCATTATTTTCTCTATCATTACGCCTTGCCTTTGTTCTTATTCCCGCTTCTGTTTTTCTTCCTATTCTTTCCTTCGGTTGTTGTTCTGCTTTTTGCGGCCTCATTTATGTTATCTGCAAGCTATGTTTTCCTCTCTTCCTCCGCTATGTTTTCTGTGTCCTCTTCTTCCTGCATGAAGATTGAATCCGCTTTCAATATGCAGCGTTGTTCTCCCTATATTATGTCAGCAATTTCCTCTTTCCCTGATCATGTACTGGATTGTTGCTTTCTACCACTGTTGTTGGTCTTGCTTCCATGTTATTGTTGATTCCTTTTCTGTACATAAATGAGCATCTACATATATTGGAACTTGTTCAACTACTTCCCCAGTACTTCTTCCAGTGGTCGCTCTTGAAATAACTCTCTTTGGTGCCATGGTACAATGACTGTTAGGGAGAAGTGCTTTGAGAGTGTGGTACCTGTGGGACTGAACGAGCACTCTTGGCAAGCAAACTTTAGCTCTTACAAATGAAACTTCACAACATGAGTAAGCAGAAACCAAGGTATCTGATGAGGGGAATTGTGTAATTTTGACTAATAAGGGTGACTGACTGACTATGGGAACTGTGCACTGTACAGTCCCAGCAGTTAGTGAGGAAGCTTGATGATTGGAATTGTGCAATGGGCAGTTTAGTCTGGGCCAGGGCCTCGGAGAGATTGTGCATTACGCAATCTCAATGACCAAGCCAGTACACTGGCTCCAAGAACTACGCAGTTGGAGCCAACCCAAGACATGTTCTGCACAATTCCAGAAGCCAAGGCATAGGCCTTGAGCTCCCAGATTGCAGAGTGCATGCAAGGAAGTGTGATATTCAGGTAGAGGGAGCCTAGATTCGTCCATGGGGAGTGTGTAAACAGTTTGATCTGAAGCATGTTGTAAGGATGAGTGCATATCTAACTAAGTGTAGATGTTTTCATGTAAAACAAGTGCAACAATGGATCAAAGTGAAGGAACATGGAACATGTGAGGGGAGTCATTACAACGTCGACCATTGGTGCAAAAACGAGAAAACTCATGTGACACTTGAGAAAGGCAATCTATAACTTGAAAAAACACTTATACAAGTTAAAACACCAACAGTCATTCAACAAAATGAGTGAAACAACACTCTCACAAGTTAAATAAACAAAAACAATAGAAAAGCAGCAAAAGGCAATAAAAGCAAAAGTCACACTAAAAAGCAATAGCAATGCTCCAAAGGCTCCTTGATTTCCTAAGGAAGCTAGAGCTTGATGATCGAATGTATAAGTGAGCTCTAGAGGAATCCATTACATATATTTGAGCAAAATGGAGTTCATGACGTGTATGCTTGAGATCAAGGACAATAATGACACTTGGCAGAAACTTCTAAATATGGCAATGTGTCACCTTCGAGAAACTAATAATAGATCCCTACATCCTAGGGATTATTTTCCTCTTGGCTTCTTAATTTTTGGGAAAACTTCCATGCACTTCCTGGAAAGATTGTGCAGTTCTGGGAAGAACCAGGCAACTCTCTGGTTCATGCACTAAGTAGTTTATAAGCACAGTAGGTTTTGTACAATTTCTGGGTTGAGTGGCTCTGGGCTACCTCTTAGGTTGTGCACAATTTCCCAGCTGAAGGTAGGTTGTTAGATGGCTCTACATAATTCTGGAGCTGAAGGCTCACTTGTTGGCTTGGACTGCTATGCGTATATTTCCAGTTGAAGACAAGATGCCAAGTTGGGTCTGTGCAATTCAGGAGTTGAAGCTCACTGTTGGTTTTCACTGCACATTTCCTGAGAGCAAATCTGGTTGCCCTCAAGGATTACACAAAAATCAAGGCATTGTTAGAACCGGTCTGGAACCAAGTGAAGAAATTAGCTTGTGGTTAGACAATAAAGAAAGTAAGCAAACTCATGTTGTAAAGTGAAAGATAAAACTCAAATGAAAGCATAAGTACGTGGGTAATGTAAGATAAGTTGTTTGGATTTTAGTAGGGAGGCTCCAAAACGAAGCAAAGGAAAAAAATTTGGACGATGGTTGTAGCCACTACAACATTGGTGACACACTGGTAGAACACCAGCTCTCTTTATGGACCTTGTCTCGTGTAAAGTGATTCTAACTCCTCTGAAAGTATTATTCGATTCTTTGATCGTCATGGTTCCTTCACTAACTTCAGTTGAATATATAATCCTTGCTATTCTCTTGATCAGTCAACACTCATACCAAGCCAAGCCAACTGAGTTGTTTCGATTGGGGTTGAGGGGTATATTGGTGCACAAGTAATATAGACTATCAGAGTTTAAGTTTCATCTGTGGTGTTACTCCGCTGCCAGCTGGATAGTACCCCGACGGAGTCACTTCAGGAACACCTAGCCTGGACAGTACCCCGACAGAGTTGCTTGATTCACCTCTCTGTGTAGGAAGCTTACTCTTCTTTCATTTTTTTTTTCATTTTTTCAAATAATTTTGCATAGACTCTTATTACACAAGATCTTCATAAAGAGACGAGATAGATATATAACCAAATGTTGATAGTTGTACAAGTCCTCTTGTATTTCACCCTGCTTGTCTCAAGAACCAAGCATAGTTTCATGGGAAGCTAACCCTACAAGTGCATAACAAACAAACAAGCAAAAGGAAGCAATAACATGAAAGAAAAGCAAGTAAGCAAAAGCAAAACAAGAAAGAAAATGCAAACAGGAAAGCAAACACTACTACTCCTAAGCTAAACAGTGCATGGGCCTACTCACTTGAAGTGATATTTCCAATGTAGCCACTGACGCATTGGTTGGCCCATGTAGGTGAAAGCATGGTTAATAAGAAAGATATTTAGTCAAACCATGGAGCAAGAAAGATAAAACAATGAAAACCAACACGCTCGAAGTTTAAATGTATCCACAGAAAAGAAAAGAGTAAAAGCACATGACAGACACTCTGCATATGTACCATGGTGTTACATCACATTGTGCACAGACAACAAACATGCACACTCTTTTGACCTTGACACATGAGAAAACATGCACAAAGAAGAAACTTTACTTAGCAACATGACTTGCTACGTATGACTCCTCCAATGCATGAGCGATAAGATCCTGAGATTCTAGTGGAGGATGTGAAATCTGTAGACTAGATTGATTTTCAATGCAAACAAGAGAGTGATGAGGATCCTGGGGTGTTTCAAAAGATTTATGATCGGCAATGGAACTGACCTAAAGACAACAAGAACTTAACATAATCATTAGCTCAGGCTGAAGTGCCTCGACAGATTGAGGGATTTCCACTTCATCAATAAATAGATCATCAAAGATCGATGGCTTGGAAAGATCAACAACGAGTGAATCAGAATCGTGATCGAATGAAGGAATGAAGAGATCACGACAGCCACGATCAGAAAATTCAAGATGTACATCAGCATCCTCATGATCTAATGAATCATATAGAGGGGTTGATGAGAAACAAAAAATTTCACCCTCTAAATTTCCAGAAAGAAAAGATGATAGATTTGGGTGGATTCAGAAAGAAAAATTTGTCCTCACCTCAATTAGATAACAGACTAACATCATGTGTTCCATGTGAATGATCAGAAGTAGAAACATCCGAGAATGAATTTTCACAAGAAAAATCAGAAATGGAAGGATCATAGAAGATGCCACGATAAAGGGGATGTAGTGCAGACTGAAGGAGGTTATCCTTCACCGCGGTTTCTTCTTCATATTCCCACACATACTCATCAAAAATGACAACGCAGGTTGGCTTCTCAACACCAACTCCATCGACAACTTGATCCTCGTGAACAACAAATGTGGAGTCGGGAGTGGATGAACACAACACAGTACAATACAGAGGATCAAAGGAACTAGAGGACGAAGGTTGAGAACACAAGACCTCGTGACCACCATCAAGGTTGCAATCCAAATATGTGCAGATGTTCAGAGTAGGTGGGGTGGGAGGATGTGACAGTTCAACAAATGGGTTCACAACTTCTCCCACCTCATCCTACGGAGCTAGAGTTGTTTGTTGAGAAGAGGACATAGGATCACTTGTGACAACAACCCTGTCCGTCTTAGATTTAGAAGCTCTAACACCGAGGTATGCTGGGAGGGTTTTGAATGACTCCAAATCATGTGGATTTTCAGATATGTGAAGAAGATATTGAAACCTTTCTTTGAGAAATTTGTCGATCAAAGCTCACTCAGAGTAATCCAAAGGATTCGACAAGCATCAACTTGCAAAGCCATTTCACTAACTTCGTCATTCCTCTTTACAAATTTGGAAGGGGCTTCAAACGAATGTGGTCACTTAGGAAGAGAAGCCACAAATGTATGAAAGGTTGCAGCTTCATCGGCATGAGAAGGGGGAGGAAGCAAAGGGGGAGCAACCCCTTCTGTGGAAACCATTAAGAAGTGTTGGGGTTTCTGCAAGTGAGTCAGAAGCTATCCATCACACAAATTCTCACCAAACATAACAATAACATAATAAAAAATCAAAACATGTTACCATAATATCAAAGTAACATAAATTGTAAAAAAAAAAACAAACAAACAAAAACAAAAACAAAAACACTCATTTATTTTACTAATAAATTTTCTTAATAATTACAAAAATTAATAATTAATAATAAAAAAAGCCTAGAGGTTTGGTCTCGTGGCCAGCGGACGATCTGCTAAGTCGTCTACACCGCTGTGCAGGTCACGGGTTTGAGTTTCATCTTAACCGAGGGTTGTTCTTGCAGGTTGGGCGGTTCCTCCTAAAAGTTATAGTGACAACCAGTGAGATTCGACTCCGTATAACATGACTACAGATACCACCGCAATTGCCAATTCCACTAGTCATAAAATAATAATAATAATAATAATAATAAACAATATAACACCAATTTGATTATTATATTATAAATACTTCAAATATAATATCATAAAAAATAATTTTTACTTATCTAAATATCCATTTATATTAAATTTTAAATTAAAATAAAATATTGTCGTAGTTCAATTATAATTCGGACTATGTAAAATTGTTAAAAAAAAACAAATCATAAACTATTAAAATTATTACATAGTTATTCCATTTTAAAGAAAAACAAATCATAAACCCTTAAAATTATTACATAGTTATTAAATTCCTCTAGATCATAAATAAATAAATAAATAATTATTTACCTCTCATAAATATTTAAACAAAACTAAACGTCTTACAGATTTTTAAAACCAAACCGACCAATATACATCCAACAATGATGAAAACAATCAATATGACATGTATTACAATGCATACAATTCCAATAGAAACTTATTATGAGTATTTCCATTACATCAATATAATAGTGAAAATAAAGATCAATTATTTCGATTGCCCATCCAATCAAATACTAGTGGTCCTCCTTTCATTACCGTTTATACAATCTCACATTAATTATAAAAAATATATATATATAGTGATAGTGTTTTAATTATTTTATTTTAAAATTCTATTCATTACATTAATACGAAATACAAGGTTATTTTTAATTAATTTATCAAAATATTTAATTAAAAAAATAAAAATGGAAAAAAATATAATTATTATAAATTTAAACAATTTAAATATTACAAATATTTTACAAAATATTAAATTTATTTTTATATTTAAAAAATATATTTTAAACCAAAAACATAATAATTTTATCAAAATCATATCACAAATATCCAACCCAAAAAACAAACAAAATAAATAAATAAAAAATAAAAAATCATTCTATTACTCAATTATGATTTTTATTTTTTATTTAATGTTTAAAGCCATAAAATTTCAACCTAATATTTTAATAATAATAATATTTAATAATATATTTTTAACAAGCATGGCATAACAGGTTATTTAAGAAGCTTCAAGGGTTAGCTCAGTTGGTCAAACACTGTGCCTCGTCATTGGGAGGTCACAAGGTCGATTCTACCTGAAGCCCTTGGGGTTAGGTCTTGCTAGTAGGCCGAGGGGTGATTAGCCCAGATTTCCTGTGGACGTAGCAACCACTCACTGACCACGACTCACTGGGTTCATTGACCATTTCCCATGGATGTCACTGACCAGGGTTCACTAAGTTCATTGACCATTTCCTGTGGACGTAACGACCACTTACTGACTAGATTTCCTGTGGACGTAGCGACCACTCAGTGACCAGGGTTCACTGGGTTCACTAACCATTTCCCGTGGACGTAGCAACCAGGGTTCACTATGTTCACTGACCATTTCTTGTGGATGTAGCGACCACTTACTGACCAGATTTCCTGTGGACGTAGCAACCACTCACTGACCAGATTTCTGGTGGACGTAGCGACCACTCACTAATGAGAGTTCACTGACCATATCCCGTAGACGTAGCGACCACTCACTGGCCAGGGTTCACTGACCAAGGTTTCCTGATTTCCCACTCACTAACGAGGGTTTCCCGTGGACGTAGCAACCACTCACTGTGGACGTAGCAACCACTCAGTGACCAGGGTTTCCCGATTTCCCACTCACGGACTAGGGTTTCCCGATTTCCCGTCATTGTGACTAGGTTTTCCAATTTCTCGTGGATGTAGCAACCACTCACTGACCAGGGTGTTCGTACTCATTGATCAGGGTGTTCGTGAACCACAGCGTAAAAAAAAATAAGTAAATAAATAAATAAATAAGAAGAGGAGGTTATTTAAGAAATTAAAAATACATAATAAATAATCAACCTTACAAGTGTCTTTTTAATTAAAAAATAATAATTTATTTAATATATATATATATATATTATTTTGAGTAATTATTGTTTTGAGGCTTTTTTGTGTGTTGTTTTCTTCTAGAGTTCTCATATCCATATTGTTTGTATCAACGTTGGCTCATCGTCAGAATAGATAAGTAATTGTGTAGGACAGATCTCATTGGGTTTGAATAAATAGGGTTAAGAGATGCTCAGGGAATGGAAGCCAACCTTACCAGACTTATTTGTAATTTTTGGATTTTGATTTTATTATATGCATTTAAATAATAAAATAGTTAAATTGGTTGGAAATATTTAATTATATATTAAATGTTATATTATTTTAATTTTTATGTTAATTTATTGTTTAATTAGTATTCTTTGTTTTTAAGTTAAAAAATAAATAAATATTAATTTTTTTAAATAAAATTATATAATTGTTTTAAATTATTCTAATTTTTTTACCATTTCTCTGTTTTTTTATTATTTATTTCATTTTTTTTATCTTCTCATTTTATTTATTATTATTATTATGTAATTATAGATTACGAATCCATTATCAATGAATAACTACGAAATGAAAGCATTTTCTCTAAAAAGAAATTCTCATCTTGCTTAGTCGTCCTAATTCTGCCACAATCAGTTAACGATTAGAAATGTTAACACATATATATCCCTGATCATATCCATTACAATATTAAAATAATTACGCCACATAAAATTAAAAATAAATAAAAACTTCTGTTTAGAATAATAAATATATATATATATATATATATATAAAGAGTCATATCAATTGTATATTAAATCATTATGTTGTAAGGTATTTTCTCTGAAAAGAATTTTTCTCTTTGCTTTTCTATCATAATTCTGTGCCTTTGGATTAACCTGTCAGACGATTAGAAAATGTTAACGTATATATATTCCTAAGTTATGATCAATTGTATATTAAATAATTATTACGCATATATCCCTGAGTCATGATCAATTGTATATTAAATAATTATTACCATGTAATACGTTCCCTCCGAAAAGAACTTTCTTCTTTGTTTTTTTTTTCATGATTCTCTGCCTTTGGATTCTCCACTCTAATTGGATTGCAGTTAACCAAGCTACTGCATCATTATCGTTACCATCGGTCTAGTCGGTGACCTCTGGCTACATTGTGAAAAATACAACTAACCAGCGCGCAACCCTTCAATATTCTACAAGATTCTGAGCCACATGAATGTGGCATCGGTTCTTGGTTCTTCAGGTTGATTAGCGTTAACCAGTGTTATAGAGATTTATTAGAATTTTAAATTTGTATAATACAAATATTTTAAGATTTTTCAATGGAATGTATTTAATATATTTTAAATAATAAAATTTATAATTTTATTAAATATTATATAACCAAAATTTAAATTGAAAAACTGAATCATCATTTAATTAAATTATATATTATTTTTATTAATTATATATACAATTAATCTAAAAATATATAAAATATAATAATTGATAATTTTGCACTATAATGTAGGATCGTTTTTTATTTATTCATTCTTATTTTTGTAAAGGATAGTTTTCTAATTTAATATTTTCTAGATTTAGAATTATAGTGAATGTAGTTGTTTGCCAAAATTTATCATTTGATCTCTAAATTAAAAAATTCTAAAAATAATTTGAAAATCAAAACAAAATCAGTGTATCAATAAATTACATTCATACGATCATTTGATCTTTAAGTTAAAAATTTCTAAAATTAATTTGAAAGTCAAAACCAAAATCACTCTATCAATAAATTACATTCATATGATGTTTGTATACTGAACAATTCGTAAATATGTGGTATTTAAATACATTGTTACAACATTTAAGTGTGAGTAAGTATATAAAATAAGTATAATTTATTATATAGAGTAAATGGTCAGTAAATATAGATAGGCATTAATCCATATAAGCATTAAAACACTCTTAGAGATATTAGATTAAGTTATTTTCCTTAAATTAATTCTATAATATTAATAAATATAAAAATCTAATAATGTTGTTCAAAAGCTAATTCAATAATAACAGCATTATTTTAGTGTTAGAATTTTGATTTTAACATATGTGTTTTTTTTATTTGTGCAAACGTCCATTTATTTGTAATCCCAAGGATTTTATCCTAGTGAAAGCTATAAGCTGTCATGCCATGGATAGTATCTCTCGAGGTGCAAACATCTTGTGAAAAACTTGAAGAAAAGTTTGCACTTGAGAGAAACTTGAGGAAAAGTTTGCACTTGAGAGATTTGATCCCTCTTCGATCTTGATAGATCCGTAGTTAAAAGATGGATCTAGGATGGTGTAATTATTAATAATATATAATTAATAACTTTAAACATACTTGACCTACACTATTGGAGGTGCAAACCTCTTGTGAAAAACTTGAGGAAAGGTTTGCACTGAGATTTGATCCTTCTTAGAGTTTGATAGATCTGTAGTTAAAAGATGGATCTAGGATGGTGTAATTATTAATAATATATAATTAATAATTAAAAACATACTTGGCCTACATTATTGTTGGTGGAATAAGTCATCGTTTTACTCTTTCTTCTGCACCTGTGAACAATGTTATTGATGATACTAGAAGCCCTAAAGGTACATGTACATGTTCACCCAAATGCAAATGTTATGGCATTGAAGGCGAGTTGTTTTGGAGTAGATTTTGTAGAGAGGGGCACAAGGAGTCATTTGATCCCTCTTCGAGCTTGATAGATCAGTAGTTAAAAATGGATCTAGGATGGTGTAATTCTTAATAATATATAATTAATAATTAAAAACATACTTGACCTACATTATTGGAGGTGGAATAAGTCATCTTTTTACTCTTTCTTCTGCACCCGCGAACAATGTTATTGATTACACTAGAAGCCCTAAAGGTACATGTACATGTTCACCCAAATGAAAACGTTATGGCATTGAAGGCAAGATTTTTTGGAGTGGATTTTGTAGAGAGAGGGGCATGAGGAATCATTACAACAAATGCATGAACCAAAGAGAAGTACAAGGTCTTAAATGTTTGAAATGAGGATGGCAGGACCCAGTGATGAATTGTAAGAGAAACAAGCCACATATTGTTCATGTGATCTTTTTTTAATACATGAAATGGGATAGCACACAAAAGATACAAAGCCATTATAGAAGCAAAATCTTGCAGGTTTTTAAGCCCGTGATAGAGTTTCCAAAGTGTGTTATGGAAGTATTAGCAATACAAGGTTAGTGGAGAATGTCATACTTATTTTGACATTATGAACTAAAACTTCTAGCTTGAAGCTTCTAAAATATGGGGAAAATGGTCTATTGAATTGAAGCAAAGAAAACAAAATTTTCATGTGAATTTTTCTACATTTGAAATATTCTTTACTCTAGACAATAAATATTGAAAAAGAAACCCCATACATAGTGTTGGAACTCAGGTATTTTAGTGCACATAGAACACCGCCCTAAAAATTCTATACTCACTGATCACAAAACAGAATTGTGACAACATGTTGGAATTGACATAAAAAATGACTCAAAATACACATACATTATCTTGAATCTCTTCTAACAAAAACTATTATCAATTGCATTGTGAATTAAAGTTGATATGATATTATTTGTTCTATGAAATGTTTAATTTAAGTCATTTTGTTATAACAGTTGGCTATGGTGCAATTCATGAATTTATACTCTCTGATCACAAAAACAAAATTGTGACAACATGTTGGAATTGACATAAAAATGACTCAAAATACACATACATTATTTTGAATCTCTTCTAACAAAAACTATTATCAATGGCATTGTGAATTAAATTTGATATGGTATTCCCCTGATCGGGGTGTGTGCTCGAGGCAGGAGGGGACAACGGACAGATATGGTAGTTATGAAATTTAATGGCAGGGTACCACCCACCACCCCCCACACGCTCATGGTGATGGGTGTGGTGGCCTCCCGCATGCAATCTGGCAGAGGAGATGGGAGAAGTGGCAGGGATGGTCAGGACGGAGAAGGAGGTGAGGTGGCCAAGGCAGGATGGGTAACGCAACAGAGCAAGGTAGAGTGGGAATTTGAAGGAATTCGGGACAGAGAATAGTATTGTTGCAATTGCGGGTGGACGGAGGAGCACAAGTGCAAATCAGTGGAGCTGCCAACAACGGTTTCAACCAAGCGTTATCGGGTACGTATCTTGGTCTTTGAAGCCCCTTAATATGGCAACTTTGTTGATTTATGATTGGGGGCTTCGAGAGATGACAGGGGAGGGAAATTGGGGGAATGGTCGGGGAGACCAGTGAAAGCTGGGGGTGATAGTGATCAGGCTTGGGCCGGAGGTTAGATCCATGAGAAATACTCGAGTTGGGAACGAGAGGCCCCTCCTGTGAGTAGGCGAGAAAGTTAGTATCCCAATGCGGGTGGTGAGGTTGAGGCTAAGCATGAGCAACAGCCAAGGGAGGGGTAGAGGAATGAGGCATCTCTTATGGGCAGAGGAGTGATGCAACAACACTGGGTAGAGGGGCGGGGGAAGGCACCACGACTGGGAATGACGATGACCCGTCTTGATGGGCTAGATGTGAGAGTCGTGAGCATTAACTGGGTCTGGCACCATGAAACCACTCATGTGTGTAGTCGAGAGAATCGTTACTACCATGTGGGTGGTGAGGCAAACGAAAGGCAGGAGCGAGAGCATAGTGAGTGGCAGAAGAGTGGCGCAGTTACACCAAGCAAAGGAGTGGCGCAGCATTTCGGGGCAGAGGGGTACCTAGGCAAAGCCAATTACACCTAACTACATGAGGGGTGGGGCATCCGTATCAAGCTAGAGAGGCATGAGACAACGTACGGAGAGCTAATTCATTTCGTTTGTGAATGGGAAAGGAATAGAGGAGACATGGCCCAACCTGCACGTGGAAGAGAAAGCGACAAAAGGGGGAGGGAGTCGACTCGAGCAATAGACCCGAGCACTTTGGAACCAAGACTTGGGAGGAAGCTTGTAGAACGCCTCATTAGTGAAGCGGAAGCAGCCTACAAGGAAGGAATGAATGTGAGTATTCATAAGCTTCTAAGCAAGTGGGAGGGGAAAATAAAACAAGAGGATGAATTCGAAGAGGAGATGGAGAATTGGCAGGCAATAATCCTGGATCTCGAGAGTACCACGGGCAAACTCACCCAATTTAAACAAACCCTCTATCTATACTAGCTCATGAAGAGCCTTATGGGGAAGGCAATGGAGCAAATTTCAGTAGGGATGGCTATGACTCTCTAAGACATGCCCAATTACAAAAAAGACTTGTAGCACAAGCAGGACATCCACCTAGATAGAATCCAAAGGCACTTCCCTTGCATCATTGAGCTAGCTGACATGCCTCGCGACTCAGCCAATGACACGGCTCTAGTTGAGTCTACCTCAGAAGGACAGCAAGATTAGTTAGTTTCTTGGGATTTTTTTTTGTCTCTTGTAGGTAGCATTTACTTTTAAAGATGCATGCTTATGATAGATAGACATATAGACTTTTATCATGATATTGATACGTATATAGCTTGGTTAGAACGACTGATACAATATTGTTTTTGGATGGCTTATAATGAGGATAGGTGGCCAACCGACTTGGTTTCCCATTTAGCAAGTTGAGGCCACCTATTACATATATGTGGTGTAAACTTGCTTTTTATAAATAGAAAAAGGAGGTCCTACCAAGCTTAACAAACAAACAAAAAAGTTGATATGATATTATTTTTTCCATGAAATGTTTAGTTTAAGTCATTATTTATGACAATTGGCTATGCTGCAATTCACGAATTTTAATGAAGAGAAGTTTCATAAATCATTTGGAGTTAAGGTGTTGTGCATTGCTTTCATTTTGAACATATTATAGAATATTGGCCTGCTTGGAATATCTTTGAAACATAACATTGATCAGATTCATGAAACATAACATATGGTGAAAAAGAAATGTGAGTAAAGATACAAAATTACATAAAAAAAGTTACTTCTTTCTTCTATGTTGCCTTCATTCTAAACATATTCTAGAATATTGGCCTGTTTGGAATATCCTTGAAACATAACATATGGACAGAAAGAAATGCCAGTAAAGATACAAAATTACATTAAAAAATTACTTCTTTCTTTTATGTTGCCACTTTACAACAACATTTCCATTCCAACATGTGGTGTAATTGCTAGTAAATATAATATTAATAATAAGGTAATGTTTATAACAATAACCTTTACCAAAAACTAATAAGTATATATAATGTGATAATAATAAAAAAATTGATGATAACATTTAAAAAAAAATCGATACATTTTGAAACATTTAAAATCAATAAGCATATACACTGTTAAGAAACTTTTCATCATCAAAAGCTAAATGGAAAATCAGATTTTTTTTAAAATATGATTATCAAATAAAAAATATTCCCTTAACACATGATATAATCACAAAAACCTAAATTCCTAATTCAAATATATATAATATATATTTAAAAAATCTTAAAAAATTACAAATTTTTTTTTTTTTTTAATTCAAAACTTTATATATTTTTAAAACAAATTTTTATTTTTATTTTTTCTAATTCCATCCTCATCATTCAAATAATACAACTCTCTTAAACATAAAATAATATAAAAATACAATTTCTCTTTAATAGGTTTTCAAACAATATATTTATAATCATATTAAAATATCAATAATAAACTCATTGTTATTAAAACGATTAAATTATCTTTTTCATAACCATTATAGATTGTGTTCTTATTTTGACATTTCGATCTTATTGCCCGTGAAAGTTTAACTTTTATTCCATTTTATTTTTCTTCGTATTTTTTTCCAATTCAATCATTTTTTACTCAATATTTTTATTTTTTAATATATTTTAATTATTTTTAATTTAATAACCATCAAACTACAATAAGAATTCAATTTTATTTACCAAATAAAGAATTAAAAGAATTAATATATTAAAAATTACTTAATTAACCAATAAAGAATTACTTATAATAAAAGCATACTGACAAAATGATAATCCCGAACACTAAAATCCTAAAAGCGCAACCAACCAATTAAAGAATGGCAATCAAAATCTAAACCAAAATCGTTATCACAATATCATTTCCGAATTGTCATCAAATTACAATGCAAAAGGCTCAATTAAAATAATAAACCATAAAAATAACAGAATTAGCTAGTTTAATCTTTAAAATGAGCTAATCTCCTCTTTATTATTAAATCCCTACCATTAAATCCAACCAATTCAAACTTCCTGATAGAATTAAGATCCAAAAGGCACTTTAATGATAGAAAGATCATGGTATCATATCTATTATTGAGAATACAAATTGAATTATCAGAATTAATGCCTTACCTTTGAATCCAGGGGGCATGAAACAATCAAATTCCTTTTGCCAGAATGCACAGGCATGAAATAACCTGATTCAAAGGCCATGCTCGCAACGTATTTATATACACGTATGTAAACTTCTTGTGAATCTAATCAATCTCAATTTTAGAACTATTGGTTAACAAAATGCAAAACAATGGCTGAACCTTGTTTTTGGTTAAAGATCCGTAACACAGTTGGCGTCAAATTCGCAGAAATCAAAATATTGTTCCAAAGTTAAAGAATATTGTTCCTGGTTAAAGAATCTTGTTCCTTGTTAAAGATCCGTAGCACGGTGTCAAATTCACAGAAATCAAGCGTTGTTGAACTTAACAACCGCTTTGGTGGCCTCAGAGACAGCGTGCTTGGCGAGTTCCCCAGGAAGAACAGGCTTTACAGCAGTCTGGATTTCCCGCGAGGTCATGGTCGTCTTCTTGTTGTAGCGTGCGAGCTTCGATGCCTCGGCGGCCACCTTTTCAAAGATGTCATTGACAAAGCTGTTCATTATCCCCATGGCCTTGCTGGAAATACCGACATCAGAATGAACCTGCTTCAGAACCTTGAAGAGATATAGCTTGTACGTTTCTGTCGTCGTCTTCTTGTGCTTCTTCTTGCCTCTCATCTCCCCGCCTCCCCTGGGCAGTGTCTTCCCGGCTTTCGAAGGAGGAGGAGGCTTCTTATCAGCAACAGGTGATTTCTCTTCCACGGGCTTCTTCTCAGCAACTACAGGGGATTTCTCTACCACAGATTTCTTCTCCGCTACGGGTTTCTTCTCTGCCTTGGGAGCCATTGCTCAAGTTCGTGTGAAATACAGACCAGCGTTCTTTTGCTTACTCCCTGAAATATCAAGATGAAGTCTGTTATTGGTTAAAACGTCTATTTATAGATCGGTAAAGCTTCTATTTAGAGTAAGGTAAGTCTGCTCAATTGGTTCTTTAGGTACGGCACGGATCGTCATTGATCGACCGTAGATTAGGACATTTTAATCGACGGTGGAAATAAGGTAGATGTTTTGGTGGCGAGTGAACGAAGCGAGAAAAAAAAAAGGATGGCCAAATGGTTTTGACGCCTGAAATCGTCATTTCCAACTCTTCAGAATCATTTTTGTTTGTTCATGTCTTATATCTCTTTACATGCTATTTTAAATATGGTAATTAAATGGTTTTATATATATATATATATATATATACATTAAATTAGTTAATTGTTTAATATTATTTTTAAAGCGTTAAAGAATTTTAGTTAGACTGATATGGTGAGTGTGATCCAAGTTTTTGGAGACATGTTGTAATTGCTCTATTATAATAGTGGTAGTTTATCTTTATAGATTAGTATGAGAGAGATGTCGTAGTGGTGGGTAAAATGAAGCATTAGGCATTGCTGCCATCTCAACAAGTAGTAAGGAGGGTTGGCATGGAAATGCATCCCTCCCAAGACATTAATGTTCCTTAACTCTCCTACACGATGTTGTATGGAACTCAATCACTCTTTGATTACAAAGGCTAATCATTCCTATGTTGGTTTAATGCTTGACCTTGAATCGAGATTTAACAGAACTTAGGAGGAAATGCATTATAGTCCTTGGACGTCAAACGTTTCATTCTAGCTAGGCTCCCTTATGTGTATTGGCCATCTTAGGAGGTAGGGAGCTCTCATTTCACACAAAGCTACCACCCTGCACACAAGGATAATGGTTTGGAATATGCAAGGGGCATCATGTCGGAATTTAGGGTCATTCACGGTAGTGATTTGCTTCGTCCTACTTCAAGTATCGATTTGAATTCCATTTACATTTGTTGTTGTTATAAGCTTTTTGCTCCATATTTCTCTAAGTTGTAAGGTGGGTTTGTTGACTCATCACGCTATTTACATTTCATTATTATGTTAGATTTGTTGGCTAGGCTTGGTTTTCCTTTTCACTATCCTTTTTCCGTGGTTGTGCTCTTGTGTCTCTAGCAAGTTGGACTCCCACGACATAATAGTGCTCCTCCCTCTCTTTCGACTAGCACCTTTGGCTCCTTCCTTTTGTGCACAACCTTCCTGCTTCCCCTCCTTCACTTCCACTTCCTTGGCATTACTCTTCTACTTTGGTTAGCCAAATGCTTGCATTGCTTGGGTCATCATGCCCTGCCAATGGGCTTGATTTCAATGTGATGTGGCATATTATTGACAATAGTGAGGCTCTCATGCCCAACATCGAACAAAGAGCTATGTGGCAAAATATAGAGAACACACCCCTCAATAGGTCCAAGAGGAGATAGCAGAGGCGGAGCAAGAAATTGTTGATGACCATCATTGTCTAACCAATTTGAAAGTCTTGGTTGAGGTGGAAAATTGGAACCTGGATACAAGCCACACCAATGCTTGTTGCAACCAATATGCATACACCATCAACATATATTGGCACTTGAAATTAATGTCGGGATGAGTATTGGATGGCATGAACGAATACAAAGAGGAAATTTTATTAACGTTGGATGAGATGCAACTGAATATGAGTTCTATGGATCACAAGTTTGAACAAATAGAGACTCATTTGGGCATCCTCCCTGACCTAGCCTGCTCACCAAGTAACAACAAGGAGCCCATCCATGTGGAAGCCTCTAAATCTGATAAGTCTTGATGATAATTTCTATGATGCTTTTCTTTTTTATTTTATTTCTATGTCTTTATGTTTTCAATTTAAGAATAGTCATATAGGCTCAATACACCAATTTAGTTATTTTGTTATTTTGGATAAACATCAACAAACTATTCATATGGCTACTACTAAAATTGAAATTTTATCTATGGTTTGCTTTCCCTAGCGGCGAACCTTGATAGACTTCAGTATATTGATGTATACCCTTGAATTCTAGGAATAGAATCATTACATTACCAAAAAAAATTGTATGTATTATGAAGGTTTTTTACGCTTATTAAAGATTGATGCATGTTGGCATTTATCAACCATATTTTCATTTAGAGAGATTTGATTCCTCATAGTTAAGATAGATCTATGTTGGTTCTTAATAATATTATTTATAATTTATAATTTATTTATATTATTTATTTAAGAACCAACGTAGATCTATATTAACTATAAGGAATCAAATCTCTCTAAATGCAAAGATGGTTGATAAATGTCAATATGCATCAATCTTTAATAAGCATCAAAACACTTTATTATACATCTCACATTGCTAACATTAAAAAAGTCATATAAACTTACTAAATCATAATTGTATTTTAAATAGTCAATTGGGTTATCTAAATTATAACTTTATCAGTGAAATATGTTACCTTGAGTGGTTGGGTGAAATGGTTGTTATTTTCCTAACCCGAGTTAAAATCCCTACTAGTGACATGATGAGCTATAATACCTTGATATATATTGTTTTAATGAGGGAGGTTGACTTTATTATTCTTTTAAATTTAGTTTTATATATAATGTCCCATTGATCTATTGCTCCACAACAACATCTCCCCCTTAGTGGATTGTAAATCGTCTCTTGGTGCAATAAAACCCCTCCATGTTTAATACTAGTTATGGTGCAATATAGGTAAAATATATACTAAATATCTTTAATGTGGTTGATAATGTGATTATAAGTAATATGTATACCAACATAAAAATTCAATCTATAAGTTAGAAGTGCATCCTCATCAATCATGTGAGCTAGATGTGCTTTACAATTACAACTACGCCTATGATCCTAAATATTAGAGAAGTGTAGCATGATATTTAATCCTAAAATTGTAAGATATAATAAGCCTTCACTGTCCTCAATAGGGCATCAATAGATGAGATAGTCAACTTTACATTATGTAATTATAACATCCCTCATGTTGACCCTTGTTTTTGTAATGATAAATGATGTCTATGTAATACCAACATGGAAATCATGGTTGGCTAAGACCTTTGTAATTATGAATTAAATATAAATATGAAACTTTTAATTGGCTAGCTTGATGATACACAGATCCATGGTCCTAGAGGGAGTGTAGAAGGGGAAGAGAATGGTGTGGGCTAGCGTAACAAAACACACAACCATCCAACATTTGGCAAGGAGACGATTGGGCAAAATAAGTGCCTGCATCTTTCATGTTCCCACAATGTGGATGAATGGAAGATGGATAACCCCATAGGAGATGAGGAGTTTGAAGGAAAAACAAGGATGCAAGTAGATCGAGAAGGAAAACTAAACGAGAGGAGACAAGCATGAGTGTAGGAGCATAGGATGATCCATTTATGGTCATTGTCCCTAACGATTGATGACTTCCTCTTGATTTTGAGATGGTTTTAATAGGTGGTCCTTCACATAACAATGGAGGCCTTAAGGGCGCATTTCATGTCTCCATCACACATTATGCCCAAGTCATACCATAGTTTTAGAGATCATTGATGACCTTGCAAATGTAGTTTTTCCCCTCCAAAGCAAATTTGTGGGCACTTTAATGACTCCAACAAATATTGACACGTCAAATCACCTCCAAATGTTGGAATGTTGAGCTACCATTGTTTGGTATTTGAGATTCTTGATAATGTACCTAGTGGACCCAGCATGCCCCTAAGCTAGACTTGACATTGTTTGATGGGAAGGACTTAATCCAAACTTCAATTGATGATGTTCATCCCCAGGATGAAAACGAAGGGCTTGTACTACCACTTGGAGCCCCAACACTAGAGAGAGATGGTGACATGTCACACTTCTAACTCTTAAGAAGGTGTCTTAGGGTACCCAAAGCATAGTTTTGATACTTAGGCATTTTGAGGAACTTTTTTAGGGCTTCCCCTAAAGGATGGGAGTTGATTTTAATGATGAGACACCCTCTAGGTTATCCATGCACTTTCACAACATTTATTTCCAAAAAAGGGCATAGTTTCATGCTTATGGGGGATTTTGACCCACATGTGAGCTTTTATGGCATATATTTATTATTGTGATCTATGGGTTAGCTTGTAGCCCCTTATCTTAATGGACACTCAATATTAAACTTTTTGTAGGGCTTCTAGACTAGTTTTAGTGAGTGTTAAACCTTATATATATATATATATATATATATATATATATATATATGATCACTCACTTAACATTTATGATCGTTACACTTGAGTTTTGGTCTCTTTTCCAGAGCTCGATTTACCCTTTGTGTAACTCACTACTTGTGGAGATGTGATTTTTTGAATTTTTCTGCTATTAAGATTGACTTATGTATTGGAGATGTATTGTTGGGATTGAAAGAAGGTCTCCTTCATGAAATAATTGTAATTTTATTGTATAATTTTCATTAATTTACATGTAATTAAATTATTGCTATGGTTTTTCTATGATCCATGTCTAGATACAAATTATTTATGGAGAATTTTGGTTAATTTTTGCATGTTGATTATTTCTTCCTTGAAATCCATAAGAGAACTCCTAGTATGCATCTCCTATTTAATTTATCCCCTCGCAAAAAAGAGATTTAGGGTTTTATAAAATGGAAAACTGATTTCCCCCCTTACTCCAATCATTTGTCATTTATCTCTAAAAATTTCTCAAGAATCCATCACCCAAGTAGGATTAAGCACTAGAAAATTTTGCATTGATCAAAAACCTTGAAAAACTAAATATTTTCTTCCCTTTCATTTTCCTAAGCTTTTTAAGGCAAGTTTCTAGGGATTTTTCTTAAGGCTAAAATGGTTTAAGGAATTTGTGGATGAGTATTTGTGGAATAAAAAAATTATTTTTATCTTTGTAATCCTTTCTAATGCAAAATCTAGCCTTTTCCATGGTAAAACTTCCCCTTAGAGGGATGGCGTCATCCTTCTCTAGACAAGTTTGTTCCTTGGAAATCCTAACCCTAGTTTAGCTTCAACTTGAGGGTTTTCTCCATTGTTTTCTTGACCTTTATCTTTTAGTAAACCTTTATTTGACTCATGTGTGTCAAGGTACTCCTTTATTGTTGCATATCAAAAAACCCTAGGTCACATAAGTACTTGCTAGTCTAGGTGCATGATATGTTGTTCCTTATTGAGAAGTATTGAGATTTTTTCTATCACATAGTGTCTTCACCTAGCCTATTTATTCATCATCTTGAACCACATAACTTAGAATATCCTCATAGGTGATCAATGGGAAGCCTCCCTTGTGGTGAAATTCCATTAAAGAGTGGGATGAATATTGTTGAGGTGATAGTGGAAATCTCCCTCATTGTTGCAAGAGGATCTAAACCTTGTTAGTGAGATCTCTCACAAGGCCTACTATATTTTGAGGCAAAAATCCCCATTGCCAAAACTAATCCCACCTATTTTTTTCTTGCCCTTGCAAATTCATATCAATGGGAATTCCATAAAAATGATGTCAAATTTAGCTTCTTTCAAAGGGATTTACAAGAAGAAATGTATACAAAAAAACCTCCTAGATTTATTTAGAGCGACTCTAGGCTTCTTTGTTTCCTTAAGGAATCTCTCTATGGCCTCAAGCAAGCTCCTAGTGTTTGTGTAATGACCTCAGTCATCTTGAAAAGTATGTAGACATTGTGTTAATGGTCTCAGTCACAACAAATTCTTGTATTTAATGTAAACATTGTCCTCGCCACCTTGCATTTGTAGGGTCACTGTATGTACTTCCCTAGTTTCCTATATATATGCATATATGTGTATGTACACATGACTTAAATGTATAGTTTTTATTTGGAAAGAATGTAAAAAGGCATGTATATGGTTTTTGTAAACCTTTTGGATGTTGTGCATATATAATATATTATATATATATATATATATATTATATATATATATTATATATATATATATATATTAAGCATTAGACCATTGAAGACCTTATTTAGTTTTTGTGACACATATTGATATTTATCAAGACTAATTAACCTAAACCTATTGATAAAGCCCTGATTATTTAAACAGGAATATGCATGATGTGAATAGTAACTATCACAATTTTGATGTAATAATTATTATTGAAACATCCATCTAACACATTTATATATCTAGTTAAGTTTGTTGGCCCAACTTAACTCTACAAATTATCATGAACACTATGGGTGTGAGATGCTCACTAAAAACAATGACTATTTCTTGATTATCATTTCTTCTTTTTACTACAATAAAGTTTTGTTTTATGCCTTCAACAACCCTCGAAGACCAAAATCCCCTCAGAACTTGAACTCATGACCTAGCAACCTTCAATCATCGACATTGCAGAAAGTTTGTTTCAGAAGGTCGTGTGGTTGAATGGCATAATTATCAAATTTAGAACACATGTGTATACCTATGGGAATATTAGCACATGTTCGGGAAAAAAATTATTCTCATACTCTATTGGTTCTAGAAGCAGTCTTGGAAGAAGACAGATGACAGGCAGTAAAGGAGAAAAAAGGCCAAACGGCACACCACAGATCTGATTACAAGGTTGGTCAACAATGACTAGGCTAGGAAAATAGGTTAAACATCTCATTTGGTCAAAAGAGGTTGGAATCTAACTAAGATCCTGGCAGTAGAAAAGGAGAGGAAGTAGAGCTAGGAGGGTACAAAGAAAGAATGAGGAGAAGAGAACATAGTAGAGCATTGAAGGAGGAAGAAGGAAATAGTAGCAAGCAAGAATAGAAGAAGTGTTGTAAGAGAGAAAAAGAATAAACAATGGAAAGGGAAATAAGAAGAGAAAGACAGTAATTGGATAAACATCTAAAGAGGATCAGTCAAGGAATTTGTTTCAAAGGAAGGAGAGGCACATATTCAAAATTGTGTGGTCATCATCATGAGAGCATCAGGAGGACTCACAACATAAGAGGTGAGTAACTATGAACCTACAAAGTCATATGGTTAGATTCTTAAAATTGTCACACCTATTTAGTGCCTGGATGCTAGGGTTCAGTTTAGCAGACAATACTTTATGAAATCGGGTTAGCTGAAATATATGTTGTGAATGATTTAGAATCTAGATGCTTGGATTATTTAGCATCTAAATGCTAGGGTCATTTTAGTAGGCTGCTTTGTTTGAAGCTGGGCTAATTGAGATACAATTAGTGAATAATGTGACTTAAGGCATCACAAAAATGTCAACCCTTATCGCCATTTTTTTTCTTGAGAGGGTATTCTTACCTGCATACACACATTTTACTAATATGATGGCCTGATTTTCCTTATCCTTCAAAGGGTGAAGACCTTGTAAAATTTGTACTTTTGTACGCAAACCTGTATACATACATTTTGATAGTATTGTTGCTCTTATACTATTCAGAAATAATAATTTGTAGTGATGACAAGAATCCCTGTCTGTTGCAAATGGAATTGTTGAGTGGCTTGAAGGTGGAGATTCTACGTCTCTGAAGCCCCTCATTGACACAAAGGGTGGAGGCCTTTGGCTTCCCTAGCCTAGTTTCCTTGTTTTTCTCGAAATTAGAACACTCTCGATTCCCAACATTGGGTGGAGTTGCTGAGAAACCTCAGGGTGGAAGCAAATCTCTGGAAACCCTGAGATAAGTGAGGGTGTAGACTTTCATCTTTTGAGCCCCTTATTTGCATATGGGTGGAGGAAAACTACCTTTGTAACCCATGTAAAATCCTACAACTAAAAAACAATATGAAGGGTGGAGGTGGGGCAGACCTCTGGAATCCTTGGTATGATCATTAGGACATGTTTCACAAGCTAGGGGGTGGGAGTTTCATTGATGGCAGCATGTCAATGGTCAGGAGGGAATTATTGACCTTATACCAATGATCATTCAGGAGCCTTACTACCTTTTATGTCCAAAAATATGTTTGGATTTTCCACTTGCCTATGCATGGTTTCCACATTACTGCATTATGTATGTTTTCCTTATGCACCAGAGCCCTACAAGAGTTTAGTGTTGTGTATATTACTAATTTGCATGGTTGTGGAATAATGAGTATGATGTGGAAATCATGTATGTGGATTCAGAATATAACATTGAATGTTAGACACTAGTGTTAAATAACTATATTCAACAAGTCAAATGCCCAGTTAAACATTTGAAAATGGCAACAAGAAATGCTAAAAATAGAAGTGCTAAAAATAGAACTGCTATAAATAGCAATTCGGGTACCAATGTTGGACATAGCAGCAAGGAATGAAAAATGGAAGTGTTATAAATAGCATTGTTAAAAATAGTAGTTCAAGATAGATTCCTACTTCAGTTAGTCCCTAAACTAAAATAGTGAAGTAAAATTCGAATTTGATCTTAGCAGTTGTTTGTAAAATAATTAATTAATTCATATTGAGTTAATTAGTTAAGGAAAATCAAACATGAAGTCTATGTGGGGACATGCAACAGTTTCTCCATTGATTGAGGAATTTATCCATCAGTTAAAGAGATAAAGATGAGTTGTAATATTGAGTTGTAATTAGTTGGCTCAATGAACTGAGTAAAGTCCAGTTAGATTAAGTCAAACAATTTGTTGAATTAATTGTGAGTTCAGTTAGTTAATGCTTGCATGCATGTAACTGTTGCATTTCAGATAACTGAATATTCTCTCATAAATAAATCATGCATGTCAGTTCAGTCAGAGACACAGTTGAGATCAGAGGAGGGACAATGTACTATTAGTTGGATGGATTTTTCCTATAAAGGAAACTCATATATGCGGAAGGATTTACCTCCTTCATGATTGCGCAGTTACTACTGGGCCAAGTGAGCAATGTGAGGTGGGATATCCCATATGTGGAAGCAATGGACCCCAAGAAAAACTGCACAAGGAAATAGGAGGCTTGGAGGACAGAGGAGAAGGTTTGTGAGAGGCCTTTGACTGTCTATGAGCAGCAGAGGGATTATACTAAGAGCTGGATAGCTTCAGCGAAGGATTTGTGTAATTCTGTGACTATTTTCCACTTGTATGATAATACGGAGATTGGGGTTTTAGGCTGAGGCTTTCCCCGGGTTATTTCTTCTGTGTTATGTGTGATTGATTTCTCATTCTCAGTTATATGTGTTCTTTTGATCTTGCTCAATTTGATTAAGCTTCCACAAAGTGTTGTAGAAGTAGATCTTGTATTGTGTTTTAGTATATTGCATAATATGTTGATCTACAATGGGAATTTCTACATGGTATTGAAGCAAAGATGATCAAGGCAAAGAATAGTATACAAGAAGGAGTAGTTCGAAGTTTGTGGTTCCTGAATATAGAAATCGAGTTCTTATCACATCTCAATTTCACTGATGGTGTTCAGTGGTTTAAGACTCGAGTATGCCCTTGATGGAAACTCGAATTATACAGCCTAGAAAGATCGCATGGAGGTAATATTAGAGGATAACGGTCTAAAGGACTTCGTTGATCAAGAAGTCCCCAAGCCAACTGATGCTACTTAATTGGCAGAATGGAAGAAATGTGTAGCTAGAGCAAGGAGAATCCTCCTGGAGGGAGTTCGAGATCACATTGTCTCGAGCCTCCATGGGAAGGAGACACCGTTTTCGATGTGGAAAACATTGAAAGATCTATATCAAAATAGCAGTGATCAGAGGAAGATGGCATTGAAAGGCAAGCTTCGTAAGATCAAGTGTGAAAAGGGTGACACGATCTCTACATATATGAACAAGCTCACCACATGCAGGGATGAGCTTGGAAGTGTAGGGATCAATACCGTTGATGATGACATGGTGAGTCTTGCACTCCTAGGTCTTATTAAGAGCTGGCATAGCTACCAAGACTCGGTTAATGTAAGAGAAAAACTGCCAGATTGGGAACGACTTTGGTAAGATCTGATGCAGGAGGAAACAAGAAGAAGCACCAAAGATGGATCTTCTTCATCCAAGGAGGATGAAGAAAATTGTGCCTTAGCGAGTAAGGCAAAGAAAGGGAAGGAGAAGTATTCTCATCCCAAATCGAGTCCTTCCCATGGTGGGAAGAAGTTTAACAAATCGAAAGTGTGATGCTTTTGTTGTCATGAAGTGGGCCATTTTGCTATAAATTTTCCATTGATGAAATCCAAGAAGGGATCCGTGGAAGGATCAAAAGGCGAGGCACTGGCCTCATAGTTCGAGTTGGATTTCACACTTTTCGCATGCATGGTTTCATCCATGGTGGGAAGTGGTTAGTTTCTTAACAGTTGAGCTTCTTTCCACATGATCGTCAACAAGAGTTTGTTTAATACCTTGGAGGAGAAAGATCTCCAGATACTCATAGCGATGGGTAATGATGAAAAGTATAGTGTCTCAGGTGTAAGCACTATTGTTTTTCAGAGGAAGCATGGAGCTCGCATTACCTTGACCAATGTCAAGTATGTACCAGGACTGAAGAAAAATTTGGTGTCAATCACAATGCTAGAAGACAGAGGCTATGATGTAGTCTTCAGTAAGGGAAAGGTTTTCCTTTGACACGTCACCACGAGATAGGTGAAGCAGATCGATTCACGAGTCAAGAACCTATATGATCTTGAGGTTCAAGATGCATGCAAAGCCTTGAAGAGCAAGGCAACTGATGGAGTCTTGGTGGTTGAGAGAGAGAGTACATTACCTCTTAGCATGCAGCCATAGGAGAAGTCTCAGATGATTATGGAGGAGACACAATTGGTGAAGCAGCTTCAGGAGGTTATGGAGTAGCCACAAGTGGGAAAGTCTTGAGGAGATCGAGTAGAGACATTTACTCATGCAGAGACCTCCAATAGGAGGAAATTTCGAGCCAGGTGGGCAGAGGGATCACATGCATCCATACCTCCAAGTCGGAGGTGGGGCGATGTGGAGTGACAGTGCCAAGAAGGCTGGAATAGGGTCAGGACCATTGAGGCACCCAACCTCTTTGATTAGACTCTGCTACGAGAGCCCTGATGAGGAGTAGCAGGACTGGATGAGTGGGTAGAGGTAGATGCAGATGGAGCGGAAGAGATAGCTATAATGCAGGACTCCCAAGACTGTGTAGAGCTAACAGGTTGCAACGATGCAAGAGGCACAAGAGTGTTGCACCAATGCAGGATGGCACAGAGGGGTGTGCAACGATGCGAGATGCATGGAGTGTTGCAGCAGCTCAGAGGTCAGAGAGGGAGCAATTGTCAGTGGCAGAGGGAGCTTCAGCATCAGAGCATGTTTCTAGCCCAATAAGAAGGTCAGTTGGGAGATTTTTTTTTGTTTCTAGAGTTGCTAGAGCGTCCACACTTGGAAGAAGTGTTGCATGCAGAACATTCCAAAGGTTCAGGATCAAGTTTGATTTGAAGCCTTTCTTGTTGAGAGGGAGTGTTGAAAATTGCAACAAGAAATGTTAAAAATAGAAGTGCTAAAAATAGCACTGCTATAAATAACAGTTCGGATACCAGTGTTGGACATAGAAGAAAGGAATGAAAAATTGAAGTGTTATAAATAGCATTGCTAAAAATAATAGTTCGGGATAGATTCCTATTTTAGTTAGTCCCTAAACTAAAATAGTGAAGTAAAATTCGAATTTGATCTTAGCAGATGTTTGTAAAATACTTAATTAATTCATTTTAAATTAATTAGTTAAGGAAAATCAAACATGAAGTCTATGTGGGGACATGCAATAGTTTCTCCATTAATTGAGGAATTTATCCATCAGTTAAAAAGATAAGGATGAGTTGTAATATTGAGTTGTAATTAGTTGGCTCAGCTAACTTAGTCAAGTCCAGTTAGATTAATTCAAATAGTTTGTTGAATTAATTGTGAGTTCAGTTAGTTAATGTTTGCATGCATGTAACTGTTGCACTTCAGATAACTGAATATTCTTTCATAAATAACTCATGCATGTCAGTTCAGTCAGAGACACAGTTGAGATCAGAGGAGGGACAGTGTACTATCAGTTGGATGGATTTTTCCTATAAAGGAAACTCATATATGCAGAAGGATTTATCTCCTTCAGGATTGCACAGTTACTACTCAGCCAAGTGCGCAGTGTAAGGTGGGAATTCACATGTGTGGAAGCACTGGACCCCAAGAAAAACTGTGCAAGGAAATAGGAGGCTTGGAGGAAAGAGGAGAAGGTTTGTGAGAGGCCTTTGACAGTCTATGAGCAGCAGAGGGATTATACTGAGAACTGGATAGCTTCCGAGCTAAGGCTTTGTGTAATTCAGTGACTATTTTCCACTTGTATGATAATACATAGACTGGGGTTTTAGGCTGAGGCTTTCCCCGGGTTATTTCTTATGTGTTATGTGTGATTGATTTCTCATTCTCAGTTATATGTGTTCTCTTGATCTTGCTTAATTCGATTAAGCTTCCGCAAAGTGTTGTAGAAATAGATCTTGTATTTTGTTTTAGTATATTGCATAATCTGTTGATCTACAGTGGGAATTTCTACATAAACAACATACAAATCTTCTTGCTATTATGAAAGCCCTATGAAGATCTCATGCCTCAAGTCTGACTTGGAAATCTAATAGTTAGTGTCATGGTGGAACTTTTATTTTGATATTGTTGGTTCATAGAATAAAATTAACATGTTAACTGTGGTCACTCGTCTTGGGTATTCCTTTGTATAAGCTCTATGGACATATGCAATCGATTATGGCATATTGTAAATTATGTTCCTAATGTTTCCTTGCATGAGCTTTGTGGAAGTTCCTAGTATTTGACCTTGTGATATTTATGTATACCCTCATTAAGGATTATGCAAATGTAAGTTGCTCTATTGTCACCAACATTTATTTGTCCTAATTACTTATGCCCTCTTAAGGACTATGCAACTACTAGAGAGTAGAGAAGCTCATACCGAACTAGTGGTTGTAATTATACTTGACTTTCTTGCATGGATAGCAAGAGAAGCTCAAGTCTTTGTGCAAATTCTATAGCAACAAATTTCATTGTCATATTGCATAGTCATAACCTATGTATTGGTGACTAAACTCAAGCATGTGTTGTCCCACCATAATATTTTGGATAATTTTATGTGTTACTGCTACAAACTGATGGTATGTAAATTAAATATGTTGTCGTTTCGTATTCATGATTGGGCATGATGTCAAGTGTGAAAATGGATCTCAACCTTAGGCAAGACGTGGTGCTTATTCCTAGTTGGGTATGATGTTATGTGTGAACGTAACACTAGTTTGAATATGTTCTTACAAAATTATTCATGACAAGGCATGATTTAACGTGACCTAAAAGGTGCATCCCTTGTTTTATTGTTGGGTAGGAAGCATTGTCACAATAGTGTGTTTTTTTATGGCTTATGGAACTAAGTTTCGAATGGTTTTTCCAGCCATGCTTACTATTATCTATTATATGTGTTTTTGTAATGTGCATTTCCTGTATGGTATATTATATGTGCTTTTGTAATGTGCATTGCAATTTCTATGAGTTGCCTGATTGGTTAAGAATAGATTGTTGTATCATCTAATGCACCTTTGTTCTTAGCATTTTCGTTAAGTTCTATTCACCTATGCTCTTAATTACAGCTAAATGTTCTTGTTTTCCTATCTATGAGATGTGTTGTATTTACATATTATTAATGAGTGAATTTGAATATGCATGATCTGTCGCAACTATTTGTTTGGGTATAGGAATTCTAGACTTTGTTACAGTTAGAGATAGAACTAGCCCAACAAATTGTTATGAAAGAAGAAATTCACACGGAGTGCATTGGAGCCCAAGGAAGACAATTGGGTATGTGACACCATGAAATATATCAGCAATTATATTCACATTCCACACAGAGCCCATCTATAAAGGCTATGTAATCTCTTTGCATTGATATTGTGCATATAATTCACAAGAAATGAGATTTCTTAGATAATTGGTTAATGATGCTTGCATTGAAATCATGTCGTAAACATATTAGATATAAAGGATGTGGTATATCCTCTTCTACAAAATGGATGCTAGATACCAATCTTTATGAACGAGCTAGCTCCACCACCGTCAAAATCGAGTAGACAAAGTCAGGTTTCCACGAAAAGGACTCTGCCATTAGCAAACAAAGCCATCACAACATATTAGCTAGTTAGAGCCTGAGGATAATGAGGTCATGAAGAACAATTCCACAATGATGGTATATCAAAGGGACCATCATATTGTTGGAATCACTAATAGATACACTTGATGACCATAGATAAATTCATAGTGCAGGTTTTAGATTACAGGGGAAGGCTTTCCATATAACCCTACCAGACCCAGAAAATGGTCCCCAAGACCATGCATGAGAGTTTTAGCGCACCTGCACAAAATGTATATATACTACAAAACAATTTATACTTCACACAGGTTTCAGAGCAGTCCCTAGGAAATCATATAAATGAATTACATGCATAATAACCAGAACCATTTTGTTTAATATATGTAGGTAGAGGGAAAGACGTTAGTAGGCAACACAACCTCCACATATCAAACATGGTCATATGATATTCAATTCCATTATCCATGGAGCAGGAAGGCACCTATGGTGCATCACACTAGCTCATCAACCCATTTCCCACAAGCTTAGAATGTGTAACACATCTAGTCCCTCGAGGAATGATGTTACAGAATTAGCACCCAATTATAAAAGGAGACCTACTCGAAAGAGAGGACTAGGCCATTTAATATAATTAGATTATTAAAAAAAAAAAGAAAAAAGTGTGTGGGGGTGTGTTACAAGTGGTATCATAGCGCCAAGTTTCAACACTAGAGACTAATAAACAAGTATATTAATGAATTTAAATGATCATGTATGCATATGTGTGCTAGTTAGTATTAACAACCATAAGTCTAGAACACGTTGGTATGATGCACCTCTATCTAATGTAACTGATAGTTGCATGCCTCAATGTCAACACATCACAGGCAGCAAGAGGAGAAGGAAATGAACAACAAAATGGTCAAGTACATTGCTCCAACACATCCCAACATGAGCCAGAAGAAAGATATGTCGAATGGGAGAGGTCAGATGAGCAGCATGGAGAAGGAGACTCTCCCGACTCGATAGACACAGTATCAAGGATGAGCTAAGAATTTACAAAGTCGATAATGAAAGATTGGTCAAGGCCTAAGAAAGGAAAGCATAAGTCAATGTTGCTATCTTAAATATCCTTTCATAATTACAGAGCCAAGGACAATATGGACCAGGAGTCAGTCCTACAAATAAACATAGATACAAGGAAGCAGAGGAAGAGACAAATGGAGCAAATGGATTTCGATCAAGGAAGAAACACATATTGGGAAGTTATGATACAATAAAAGGATATACTCTAGTAAGTACTCCTGAGTGGAGAATTAGTATACATAGACAACATTTTGATTCCCCTCCCAAGAAGCATTATCATCGCCATAATAGGAAGGAGGCAGATTACATGTCGTAAGAGTTCAAGAAGGAAAAACCACCTAGCTTTGATGGAGAAATGAGGAAATATAAATATGCAAGTCCTGGTTGCTGGGAATGAGGAAGTTCTTTAGGATTCACAATTATTTTGAGAACATGAAGGCAAGGGTGGACACATTCAGCTTGAACAGAAAGATTGATATATGGCGGGAAGACTTGAAAAATGTGAAAATATATAGGAAGAAGATCTGACTTGGGGTGAATTGTTAAGCACAGCCCAACTTGGCCTTTATTTTGATGAAGACTCCACATTTTTTGGAGTAGAGTACGAAGTGAAGGATGCAGTGGAGCGCAAAGTGGACCGCACAGTGGAGCACCAAAGTGGATCATGCAGTAGATACACTGTGTGGTATATGGGCTTAGGGGTGGGTCGAAGCCCCTCCTTTTTGTTAAAAGAATGTAATTTTGTAAAATGTGATGGTTTTAGCTAAATTTTTTGCAAAGACCATGGTATGTGGACCATGTTATTATAAGGATGGACTCTCAATGTCATAGTATATAATAGGGTCAATAATATAGAGAAGATTCATCTTTATGCTCCGAATCAGTGGTATGGTTGTATCTTGGTGATCTGTACTTTAGAAGAAAGGTGAGGCTTTGTAGCTGAGTGCGTAGAGGCCTGAGTCGGCTGAGTGCGCGGACTGCCTGTAGTTGAGTGCGGAAGCTAAGAACTATTTGTTGTACAAATTTTTGATTATAATCAAGAGTTCTTAGGACATAGTCCCACATTGGGATGAACCACGATAAAATCCATGTCTTCATGTGTTTATTTTCTTATTATCTATTGTAGCATAGTAGTTTTATTACAATTGCATTTTATTATAGCGCAGTAATGATTAAGGGTTTATATGGTATTTTTTAAGTGATGAGTGTAATGTGGCAAAGTAATGTATGAATGCGAACTAATGTATGAATGTTAAGTATAAAAAACACACAAAAAATACCACATCGCATCATCCATCAAGGCTGCAGAAACCCGTTTCTGCATCCTCCCATAGTCACTTCGGGTGATACTATGATCTTCTTGTAGGTTGTTGCCGAAAGGGCCAGTGATTTAAGGGTTTTTTTGGTGTGTGGTAAAGAATCGAACTTGGGTTAGCCCAACCTAAGTGCGACAAAAGAAGAAGAGTTGGACACTTCGCAGCATGGCGAAACCAGTGGAAAGATAAGAATCAAGATGAACATGAGTCAAAGGAGGAAGAGCAGCATGATTAGGGTCAACAGGATCATCCTAAGGGAGATGAATAGACCAAGGAGAAAGAAAAGGCAGAAACAGAAAAAAACATTGTCGTGGAGAAGAGGAAAGCAGATGACGAAGCTACCTCAAAGAAAAATAGGAAGCATAAGGTTGATAAGATGAAGGATCTCATGATCCTTACTGAAGGGGTTTTAGATCAAATCAGAGACAAGATACAAGAAGAAACAACATAATCCTGGAACAGCGTCGAAGATCGCTACGGCGCACTTCTGACGAGTGTCACAAAGCGGATCACAGAATTGAAGATACTGGCGCGGACGATCAGACAACCCACACAGATAGAAGAAAAAGTTGGAGCAAAAAGGTAGATAGAGCCTACACTTGTAGCGAAGTTAGCATAGATACCTACAGGAGCCTTATAGTTTAAATATGTCGAACTATAGCAACAAGCTAAAGAATGGAAGCACATCAACATGAACATCACATCAGTGTCGTTGCCAAGACTACACAAACTACGCTTAGAGATTATAGAGGTACTGAAGTTGCAGGAACAACATACATCGTAGATGAATATACAAGTAGGAAAAGAGTGAGTTTCACTTTGGTAGAAGCTCAAGTAGATGATGCAAGAAAAGGATCAAATGGAAAAGGAACACCAAAGGATCAAGGAGGTGGTCGAAGCCACATGTAAAGAGATTCTGAACCTTGATGTCTGAGAGGAAGAGCTAATAGAAGACAAGGTCGTGAAGCTCGGCCTTGCAGTGAAAGGGTATAAGGAAAAAATTGTCCCAGTGCAATTCAAGTATGAAATACAGATTAGTGAGTTGCAAATGAATTTGCAACCAACTACGCCACAGGAAGTGAGGGATCAAAGGAAGAATGACCTAAAGACTGCAATGGCTAGCATCTCCGCAACATTAGCAAGCTATGGAAAATTGTTACATGAAAGTTTTCAAATTTGGACTTTGTTGAAGGAAGATCCAAATGTACAGAAACTATAGGAAGAAATGCAACAAAAGAAGCAACAGTTAGAAGAGATTTATGCATCTGCGAAGACCTTACCAATATCGCAGAGACTCGTAAAAATCAATGAGAGTAAGGCCCTCTAGAAGAACATTGAGGAACTGAAGAAGAAGGAGTAGATTTTGATAGAAAGGACTCGACCTTGGAAGGATGAGGCCCTCCAGTTATCATAGGTAGTGGATGAGAAGCTTTAGGAGCTTCCACAAAGGGAAATAATGTTGGTACAGAAGGTTGTAGAACATGTGACTAAGGCATTGTTGGAGGAAGCATGCAACGAGGAAAAGCAGGTGACAAAAACTATGAAACATTTCAACCAGGCCTACAACAACATCACAAGAAAAATAAGAGGCAAAGTAGCTGAGTGACTCAAGACGAGTCACATGTGAGCGTTGGGGGCCTGCTGGGCGCAAACCAACTTGGCTTATATTTTGATGAAGACTCTGCATTTTATGGAGCGGAGTGTGAAGTGGACCATGCAATGGAGCAATGAAGCACAAAAGTGGATTGCGCAATAGATATATCGCACAATATATGGGCTTAAGGGCAGGTTGAAGCCCATCCTTTTTGTTAAAAGAATGTAATTTTGTAAAATGTAATGGTTTTAGCTACTTTTTTTGTGGAGACCATGGTATTAGAAGGATGGACCTTCGGATGTAATATTATATAATAGGGTCAAATAATAAAGAGAATAATCATCTTTATGATATGGATCAGTGTTATTGTTGTATCTTGTTAATATGTACTTTGGAAGGAAGGCGAGGCTCTGCAGCTGAGTGCGTAGAGGCCTGAGTCCGCAGCTGAGTGCATGCACTGCCTACAGATGTGCAAGCTAAGAACTGTTTGTTGTACAAATTATCGATTATAAGCAATAGTTCTTGTGGACGTATTCCCACTTTGGGATGAAACACGGTAAAATTTGTACCTTCATGTGTTTATTTGCTTATTATCTGTTGTAGCATAGCAATTTTATTACAGCGCGGTAATGATTAAGGGTTTATATGGTATGTTTTATATGATGAATGCAATGTGGCAAACTAATGTATGAATGTGAAGTAATCTATGAATGTTAAGTATCATAAAACAAAAAATACCACATCCCATCATCCCTCAAGGTTGCAGAAACCTAGTTTTGCATCCTCCCATAGTCACTTCGGGTGAGACTACGATCTACTTGTAGATCGTTGCCGAAAGGGCCAGTGATTTAGTGTTTTGTTGGTGTGAAATAGAGAATCAAACCTGGGTTAGCCCAACTTAAGCCAAAATGAATTCGGGGAGTTTTTTTGGAAAAACTACCTGTCAAAGAGATACTTCGATAGAAAAGCAAAAGGATTATATGAGCTTAGGATGGGATAAATGTTGGATGACAAATACATCACTAAATTTCTAGAGTTGTTGCAATATGTACCCTACTTGAAGGATGAGAAAGAAAAATTCCAAAGTTTTATCAGTGAACTACCCTGATCCTCCAAGGATCTCTTTGAATTTGATGAACCTAAAAATTAGAGGGTGTCATAAGAAAATTGAAGCATTGTTATGAGAAGTCAAGACATGGGCTAGAGTTTAAGGGTGGTTGGAATCCAAAAAGTAATAAAATGAATAAAGAAAGATGACATAGCAAAGGAAAGAAAATGCAAACCATAGGTGAAAAGGAAGGTGCAACCTCAACCAGTACACGTTGACCTCAGCGAAAGTTAAAACAAGTACATTTGCATCAACCTATAGAAGGAAAAATAGATCAAATGATAAGAAACCATTGCAATGTTAGACATGTGGAGGAAATCACTGTAATATAGTGTTGAAAATGCAACAAGAAAATCCTAATTTAATTGTCCTTGAATCAAATTCAGAATAAAATTGTAATTCCATATCACATGACAACTTCTTCTTCTTTTTTCCGAGGAAATATCTAGGCAGATCCACCCGAAGGGATCACATCCCATCGGCTTAATAGAATAGCCTAACCCTGAAGGTATCGAGGAGATTTGACCCCGTGACCTCCATTAGCGAAGGGAACTCACCAATTGAGCTAACCCTCGGGGATACATCACATGACAACTTGTATTAGTTAAATAAGTTAATTTGACTTAGTTGGCTCAGTTAATTCGAGTTAAGGGTCTAACTTGAGTCATGTAGAGTGTCTCCAACATTATAGGAGCCCTGGTTGAGTTTATTTTGAGTTGTAATTAATTAATTTAGTTTAACTGAGTTAATGTTAGTTAATTTAGTTCCAACTGTTGGAGGAACTAGTGGAAGGTCTATGAGTGGGGTGTTGTCTACAATGATAAACCATTTAAGTGATGATTCACTAATAATTAACTCTTGCATGTCAGATACGAGAGTTACCCAGTTGAGAATGGAGTTCAGGGACAGTGTACTATTAGTTGTATAATCATCTGAATTGTATAGGTTGTGCATGTAGTCAAAGGAAGGCCTATGAGGATTGAGCAATTCCAATTAAGTAATTTCCCTAATTAATAGGGGGCTCATTCTCGAGGAAACAATGCAAAGAAATAGGGACTTGGGCAAGTGAGAAATTGGTTAAGTATTGGTCTAGAATTGTCTAGGAAGTTGTGAGACAGATAGAGATAGTGCAGAGGTTGCTCAAGCTTGAGAAAAGCATTGCAATATTCTCATATTTTATTACTAATGCAATATACATATAGAAAATGTTTTTATTTGTGGATTTCCCCGAGAAATCATTGTGAATTGTGTTGATTGAATTCTTTCTCTTGTATGCTTTGTGATTCTGCGATCGTTTAATTGTTACCGTTGATGAGTAGAGTAGATTCAAGTCTATTGTTTTAGTAAATTACAATTATCAGTTTGAATTTGCAAGGAATTTCTACATGGTATCAAAGCATAAATCACTCTAGAAGAGGAGAATATGAATTTTCCTTTTGAAGGTAAAATCAAATTTACAATATCATTCTTCAGAGTCAGCAGGATTTCGTTCTACAGATTGAGACTTGAAAATGCCCTTGAGGGTAGTTTGAACCATATTGCTTGGGAGGACATAATGGAGGCAGTGTTGGAAGACAACGAGCTTAAGAAATTCATAGACAAATATATTCCTAAACCTCCAGCGATTGATGCTCAATATCTAGAACAGTGGAGAAAATGTGTTGCAAAGGCCAAAAGGATTATCCTAGAAGCAGTTTGAGATCTAGTATTGTCTCGAACCTCCGTGGTAAGGATAATCCATATGCAATGTGGAAGGCCTTAACAAATGCGTTTCAAAATAAAAGTGACCACAGGAAGCTAGCACTGAAGCAAAAGCTCAGAAAAATCAACATGGATAAGGGTGACACAATACCAAAGTACTTGACCAAGTTCACCCAATGTCGAGATGAGCTTGGAAGCATCAGTGTTACAATTTTTGAACATGATCTAGTCAGCCTAGCACTTCTAGGCCTTCCCAAGAACTGGCACAGATATCGAGACTCAGTATGTTATGAAACCAGCTCAAGAAAAGATAGATCAACGCCTTAGAATTCAGCCTCTTCGAGGGGGCAACCTCCTTTACATTACATAAATGAACAATTCTTCGATGATTCAAATGAAAAAACCTCCTTTCTATATATATGAGTCTAAGGATTCAAAATATAACCCAGCCGACCTAACAATAATAATATAAAGCCACAAAAATAACAATAGAGGGATTCTATGGGGAACAGTAATAACAATATGGGGACAATATGGGCACAACAATATTAATAAGGAATGCAACTACAATATCAATGGGGTAATCACTAGTATTATAGGGACCCAACATGCCCCTCTCCTTCAAAATATTGTTGTCCTCAACGCTTGAGTAGTTCTGGATGCTTCTGTATAAAATTCTCATCCTCCCATGTGGAATTTTCAGCAGAAAAGTTCTTCCACTTGATAAGATACTCTGAAATTGATCAATTTCGTAGCTATCGAGTTCTTGTTTCTGTGACTGCTTCTGGTTCCAATATAATTTTTCCTTCCTCGTCGAGTTCTGGCAATATTGTTTGAACTGGGAGCTTGTAGCCTATAACCTTCTTTAAACATAAAACATGGAACACTGGGTGCAATCGAGAAGCTGCAAGAAGCTCCAATTTGTATGCCATAGTACCAATCTTTTGCAGCACCTTGTACGAACCATAATAATTTGGTGATAATTTATTATCCTTCTTAGCTTGCTTGAGGGACATTTGCTTATATGGTTGTAGCTGTAGGAATACCCAATCATCTACATCAAAACTTCTTTCATTGCGATGTTGATCTGCTTGTTGTTTCATTCTATTATGTGCCAACACGAGGTTATCCTTTAAGAGTTGGGGGACTTGTTGTTGATGTTCAATGTGATGTTCCACTGCTTGAAACTTAGAATTTTCTCGTAAATAAGATGTGATGGATGGAGGCTGATATCCATAAAGTGCCATAAATGGGGTCATTTTTGTTGCTGTATGGAAGGAAGTGTTATACCACCATTCAGCCAGAGGCAACCATTTGACCCATTATGTCTGTTTATCAGATACAAAGCAAC